>JARSSU010000522.1:0-68667 GCA_029619165.1 Eurosta solidaginis | reverse complement strand
GTCCGTCCGTCCGTTCGTCTGTCCGTTAACACGATACTTGAGTAAATTTTGAGGTATTGATGAAATTTGGTATGTAGATTTCCTGGCACTCATCTCAGATCGCTATTTAAAATGAACGATATCGGACTATAACCACGCCCATTTTTTCGATATCGAAAATTTCGAAAACCGAAAAATGCGATAATCATTGCCAAAGGCGGTAAAGCGATAACTTGGTAGATGATTGAGTTATGACGCAGAATAGAAAATTTAGAAGATTTTGACAATGGGCGTGGCACCGCCCACTTTACAAGAAGGTAATTTAAAAGTTTTGCAAGCTGTAATTTGGCAGTCGTTGAAGATTCATGATGAATTTGGCAGGACGTTACTACTATTACTATATATGTGCTAAATAAAATTAGCAAAATTGGATGAAGAACACGCCCACTTTTTTAAAAAATAAAATTCAATTTTAACAAAAATGTAATATCTTTACTGTATATAAGTAAATTAAGTCAAAATTCAACTCCAGTAATGATATGATGCACAAAAGACAAAAATAAAAGAAATTTTCAAATGGGCTGGCTCCGCCCATTTTCATTTAGTTTGTCTAGAATACTTTTAATGCCATAGTCGACAAATTTACCAACCTTCTTAAATTTGGTAGGGCTAGATTCTATGACGGTACTGGTTTCTGTGAAAATGGGCGAAATCGGTGAATCCACGCCCAGTTTTTATACACAGTCCACCGTCTGGCCTTGCTCTCGGCGCTTAACACAATAACTTGAGCAAACTGATCTATCTTTACTAAACTTAGTCCACGTACTTATCTGACTCACTTTATCTTGGTATAAAATGGCCGAAATCCGACCATAACCACGCCCACTTTATCGATATCGAAAATTACGAAAATGAAAAAATGCCATAATTCTATACCAAATACGAAAAAGGGATGAAACATGGTAATTGGATTGGTTTATTGACGCAAATATAACGTTAGGAACAACTTTGTAAAATGGTGTGACACCTGACCATATTAAGTAGAAGAATGAAAAAGTTCTACAAGGCGAAATCAACAGCGTTTGGAATCTTGGCAGGAATACTGTTAGTGGTATTGCATATATATAATAAATTAGCAAGTACCCGACAGATGTTTTCTGGATCACCTGGTCCACATTTTTGTCGATATCGCGAAAACGCCTTCACATATACATCGAAGGGCACTCGCTTTAAAACCCTCATTAATACCTTTAATTCTGATATCCATATCGTACAAACACATTCTAGCGTATTCGTGCGAGGTCATCCACTTACGGCACTCACCCTCAGTATGCGCGACGATACGTCTCGAAGAGAGCGTCCTATCGTGTCTATAGACTAATGCATCCACACTCGCTCTATCGATGAGATGCTCAATGACGCAGATAACTTTTACTGTACTTTCGCTGTGCGTTTACTCACTATCGCTCACTAATCACACTCATTCTAGAGTCACTCTACTAAATCTAGGCTCACGTTCGACTGCCATATGCAAGCATATCTCGAAAGAAGGTGGTCCATCCTCGCTATATGCACGCCATAGATCGCCCTATTGACTACTCCGTCTGAACATACTCATTACCACTTTCTTTGATACCATATGCGTAAAAACACATTTCTAGATGTCACCCCTGGCCCACCCTAATGGCGATATTTCGAAAGGCGTCCACCTATAGACTATACCCACTCACCCCTTTTAAAATGCTCTAGTACACCTGTTTGATACTCCATATCGTACAAAACATTCTAGAGTGCACACCCTGGCCCACCTAATGGCGATATCGCTCGAAGAAGTGTCCACCTATAGACCTAAGGCGACGCTGCCTCTAAATACTCACTACCCACTTTCATTGA
This sequence comes from Eurosta solidaginis, assembly GCA_029619165.1. Classification (NCBI taxonomy): domain Eukaryota; kingdom Metazoa; phylum Arthropoda; class Insecta; order Diptera; family Tephritidae; genus Eurosta; species Eurosta solidaginis. Next base: position 66,795 of record JARSSU010000522.1, on the reverse strand, counting down.
TATCCCATATCGTAAAAACACATCTAGAGTCACCCCTGCCCCACCCTAATGGCGATATTTCGAAAGGCGTCCCCCTATATGACACTACTACCACTCCCCTTTTAAAATGCTCAGAACACTTTTGTTTGATACCATATCCTCCAAACATCTAGAGTCACCCCTGGACCACCTAGATGCGATATCTCTAGAAGAGGCGTCCACCTATAGACTAACTAATGCCCACATCGTCTCTAAATGCTCAGTACACGCTTCATCGTTGATACCCATATCGTACACACATTCTAGAGTCCCCTCTGAGCTCCGCGCTAATGGCGACTATCTCGAAAAGGTGTCCACCTATAACTCTAATGCGCCTACTCCCTCTAAAATACTCATACCAGCCTATCAGATTGATACCATGATTCGTAAAACACATTCTGAGAGTCACCCTGGCCCACCCTCATGACGATATTCTGAAAAGCGTCCACTATAGACCTCGATACCACATCCCTTTTAAATGCTCATACACCATTTTGTTTGAAGTACTCATATCGTACGAAACATTCTGAGTCACCTGGCACACCGCCCTAATGGCTGACATCTCGAAAGTCGTCCACGCTATAGACCTAATGCCCACTCCGTCTTACATGTCTAGTAATCACCCTATCATTTGATCCCATATCGTACAGAACACATTCTGGAGTCACCCCTGGTCCACCGTTTGTGGCGATATCTCGGACCGGCGTTCCACCTATGGAATCTAAGGATCACTACCCTATTGAGAATACTCATTCAACTACCTTCATTTGATGACCATCTCGTATCAACATATTCTAGAGTCACCCCTGGTCCACACCTTTATGGCGATTTCTCGAAAAGGCTTCACGTATAGACTAAAGTCCCATTGCCTTTTAAAATACTCTATTACCTACCTTTCATTTGATACCATATCGTACAAACACATTCTAGAGTCCCCATGGCCCACCTTAATGGCGATATCTCGGAAAGGCGTCCACCGATAGACCTAAGGCCCGCTCCCTCTTAAAATGCTCAGTAACACCTTTCATTTGATACCCATATCGTACAAACAAATTCTAGAGCCAGCCCTGGTCCACCTTTATGGCGATATCCCTAAATGGCGTCCATATATAGAACTATGTGGCCTACTCTCTCTTAAATACTCTTTAATACCTTCCATTTGATACACATGTCATACAACCACATTCCAGGGTTACCCTAGGTTCATTTTCTTCATGGTGATTTTCCTTATTTGTCTCCATAGCTCTCAACTGAACTTACTTAGCCTTCCTTACTTGTTTTTAATTATTTTTGCTCTTCCTCAGTATGGGTTTGGAATTTGGGCAAAAAAATTTATACGCGCTGTTGCACGTTATTCAATTGCCTATATTTAAATTTCATATAGTTTTTTTGATTGTAGTGGCTATTGCAATGACTAATAGCGCGATTACGCAGATTAAAACTGCTAGCCAAACTTCAGGAATGTTTGGAGCAGCTTTTGTTTCTGGTTCAGCTGGTGTTCATATTTAACTATCCTGTTTTTGTTTCTGAATTTCCTGAATTTTCCTTCCCTAATTCATAACCGGCTAATGCTATTATTATGCCGTGTGCTATCTTTGTCCACCACGACATTTTGAAATATAATTATCTCCTGCTCCTACGAGTAAAACAATTTTACACGAAAACGTTTACTAAGTTTAGACTTTAACAAAATTTTCTTTGCTTTTGTGTAAGCATTCCATTTTACTCTTTTATTTAGTTAACGCTATTAAAGTATAAAAAAGTTTGTTCTTAATGGGAAAAATTTGTTTAATTTAAAAATTTTTAGAAATATATTTTTTTTTCAATTTACAAAATATTTTAAAAATAAATTTGTATGCCATTTTGCTTTTATTATTTTTCCCTGATTTGTTTGAGATCTAAGAAGGACTTTGTTATTTTATTTTCCTTATTTAATTAATATTACAGAAATTACTGTTTAAAATTTGTTTCTAAAATTTTTGATTTTCTTAAAAAATTTTCCTAAAGTTAATATTTTTAACATTTCTAGTTTTGTTAAAATTGAAATTTATTATTTTTTTGTTGAATTTTTTTACAAAGTAAATATTGTTTAAAATTAATTCTATGCTATTATTTTTTTTTCTACACCACATTGGGCTTTAATCTTTTTCTCTATTTTTAGGTTTAGCTTGTGCCATTTTCAACCTGAAATCAAACTTTGGAAAAACAAATTTGTTCATCCTACCATGTTTAAAAAAATTTCTAAGCAAAAACGAAGTTTTTGCTCATAGTTTAGCGTCCCTGAGGCCGCTCAATTGATTCTAAAAATTTTTAATCATACTTAAACATTTATAACTCCTTACGGCCAGTCTGAATGCAGTTTGCTGTGGATTTTTGCTGTTGCTGGTCAGCCATCCTTATTGCCGATCAGAATGTTGTTCAGCTTCGATTTTAATTTGTTCAAATCTTCATACTGATGTTGAATATTTCGATATTAATTGCTCAGCTCTTCTTAACTGATGATGTTAGGCAATTTTCTGGAACCTTCTTTGTAGCGCAAAATGTCTCCTTCCTTTGTATCCTGTTTCGTTCAGGACTACTTACTTTTTATCTTTAGTTTGGCAGGACCTATAGTCCTATCTTTAAAATTCTTGGCAGTTAGCGAACTGTTTGTTGAGATGGCAGGATCTCTGTTCAGCAAGATCTAGCGAATTTTGCTTATGAGGCAAATTTTCAGCTAATTGAAGATCCTCCTGGCAGGATCACCATGTAAAGAACTTCAAAAATAATTGTTTGTCGAACGCTTGGATAGCAATTTCTGATTCTTTTTTATTGAAGAAATTGATTACTATTTATAAAAAAGTTCTTAGCCTATACATTTATACATACTTATATTAATATTTACATACTAGAGGTGCATAACTGAATAGTGAGGAATGGTTTGTCAGCAAATTATTATATTGACCTACATATTGTCAATATGATTCCTGCAAGTTTGGTATGTCGCGTTAATACATTGGGCGACTTGGCAAATGCGAATGAACTCATGGTAGTTCCCTAGGCCAACGAACGTATATTTGTAATGTTAAGCGTGTTTGAAGTGAGGTGAATTCCACGCGATACAACAATATGTCAATCAGGACATAAGAGATTTCAAATCAATTGATGTTATCTTTACAATATACGGCCGTTGTCGCATACTTGACTTATCTTAATTATATTCTCAATTACAAATAAGGTTTTCATATTTTTATTAGTTGCTTTCTCATTTACAAGTGACTATTCTCATATCGAAGTGAAGCTTTCGCATATATCATTGACTTTTCTCATTTTCATTTGGCGCTTTCTCATTACAACCGGAAATAGTGTAGTGATTTTATATCGTAATATATATTTCAACTTACGTGGTGTCCAAGCCTTGGCCTTTGGTATCGTGGGAACAACGCTCTATTCATCACCTTCAACCTTGTGGCTTCTTGCCTTTGAAAGTCTGAAGCAGCTTTCAGCAGCCATCCTTAAGTCGCGTTATCGGTGCAGGCTATCTGTTTAACGACATTGTATCATCCAGCTGTTTCGAAAGCTGTTAGTTTATTATTGATTCACTATGCATAATTTTGATCATGATAGTAATCAGCTCCCCCTGTAGGGATCTCCAATTTCGGTAGACGTCTGCCCTTTAAGGTTACTGCAATCTGTAAGTGACATTGTCAAGGACTGCTTGGCAACTTCATTCATCTTGTTCTCGGTGAAAACCTGGAGTTTCAGCGTTAGCTCATTTCAGTACCAGTCCGGTACCAGGTGCATGCTATAATGACCAATTCTTTATCATAAGCAAAACTGCAAAAAACAAAATCGGATCGTACTTAACAGATAATAATAAATAATATAAAACAAGGAGGGATGGGACTGTCTTCAACTGTGCCGAAGACTTCATTCTTTCATGAATTGAGCCGAACAATAATCTTACCCTATTCGTAGTATCAGAATAATCGGATGACAAAGATATGTAATATATTGTAACGATTTTATAGAAGCTCCGCTTATTTCCAACCCTCCACAAATATTCGAATCGCTAAATTGTCGAATAAACAACTCCAACACTCAATAATGCAAAATGGTCTTTATTAGAGTACTTACAATAACACTTATACTTCACAACCAATTGCGTGTTTAAATCAAAGTGAATACGGACTACTCAGTTTATGCTGCTTTTATACTCTCTGCCCAAATGTCTAGACGTTTCTTCTTCTAGAATCCTCTACCTGTCACCAGCCATACGCCCGTGCATTTGTAGTGCGTAACCATATGCGTGTGTATATGTGAGCGAAATAGTAACTGATGATAACATGCGTTTGTGAGTATCTCTCTTCTGCTTGTATGTATATATGTACATGATGATTAATGTGTTTATGTAGCTTCCTTTAATGTTTTAGTTATTGTGCATTTACTTAGTACCAGCTTAGAGATGGTAATATTCGTCACAATATAGATAAGAGATGTACATACCTAAGCAATATTTTCGACATGTAAAAAATAAAATGAAGATCGGTACTTTGTATGAGGATAGAAAGGTTCACGTTTCTTATGGTCTGCATGAGATAGCTATAACCATTTTAAGGACTTTCAATTTTGAGATTCGTGACAAATTTAACATACCATTTCATTTACATGAAAGGTTTAGAAAATTTAAAAAATTTACGTTAGGCAATACGAACCATTTCGATTTTTTTAGTGTTGCTCCAAATAGAGTCCATTTTTTCCCTTATAAAAATGTGCAGACGTTTTTAGTTTCAACATAAGTTCTTATGGCACGAAGGCCGACATGTAAAGTACTGAGTAGGTACATACTTGTACTACTACCAAATAAGTACAAGTACTCAAGTACTTCAAATCAAAGTACAAAGTATAAGTACTACAGTACTTGTAGTTCGAATCCGAAAGTACAAGTAGATATACTTACGAAATACGTGCAAGTACCTGAAAGTACTTTTTTTTGATAAAATATGTCAGTTTGATTCATAAATAGAAAATGAAAATATGAGTAAAATTTATATAAGAAAGCAACAAGAAGTAAAACAATATATTAAATAAGTATAAATTGTACAACAGCTAACAATATTAAAGTAGTTTTGTGTTTGCCTTCATTAGTACTAGCTTTTCAAACGAAAAGTCCCTCATTGATCGCCTTCTAGGACTGTAAACAATGCCTGCTAAGAAAAATAAACGCTCTACTGGGTCGGAGGAAGCTAAGGGCGTATTCATTTTGAGTGATAGGTCCTTCATAAGAGGATAACTCTTAAGCATATTGAAATATGTTAATATATCATCAAAATACCCGTGAAACTCTTCTCAAACCATTTTGTCAAAGTTAGGTGATCGTAAGGGTGCTGGTTGATACGCTGCAAAAACGTTCAGTACTTATCAAAGTTCTTCGAAAGTACTAACAAATACTTTACTTGTACTGCAACAATTCAAGTTCATGTACTTCGAAACTTATTCTTGTACTAATTTTTCTAAGTACTGTGGTATTGATACTTGTACTTGTACTGGTACTTTTTCTGTACAGGTCTGCACAATGGAACCCAAAAGCTTCAAACCGAAAAACCGCCCTAAATAGGAACTAAGAAATTTTTTTAATGGTGTAATTGGGCTTTATTTACGGCAAAACCTGAAAGAATTGAAACCGGCCGCAGTATTAAAATTTGCAGTATTTGAAAAAGTTGGTACGATTTTTTTTTGTGCGTTGAAATTTGGTGGTTTCATATTCCACTCCTTGACGTGAAGAGCCACATACATAACTGTTTAAAATGTAATTGAGAACCATAAATTTAGAAATGAATATATTTTTAATGCATTAGCAAGTTTGACTAGAAACATTCATTTTCATTCTTTCCTACGCATAACACAAAATCGCACTCAATAACTAAAACTCAATAAAAATGTGTAACCAAATATCCAATAACTACATATAGCATTAATAAATAAATATACAAATACAATATTAAGCTCATATAACACACTTACTTTAACCATATTCAAAATTCATAAGCAATTGCCAATTCAAAATCCATATAAACTTAACTGAAATCCATTCAACGAGCAAAACGAAATTTAAACAAAAAAAAGCAAATGTAAGAAATGCAATACCAAATGAAATGAAATTCATGCAATTCACAGAAATGAAATGAAACGAAGCATATATATATATATATATATGTATGTTTATAAGTAGAAGAAGAAATTTACATTTTACGATTATTATACAAAGAATTTCATAGATATTTCATGCAGAAGTACCTCATGCGCTAAGGCATCCTCATACATACATGCATACATACGCATGCAAATGGGTGTAGATCAACGTTGCCAGATGGAGTGGCTTGTAGTCTTAATTTTTTCATAAAAAATATTTTGTATAAGAATTCTCAATTATTGATATTTTCACGTTTCAAATATTCATGTACGAGCTAATGGATGATCACTATAAATCATAGCGACAGAAATCCCAGTGACTGACCGACTCTGACTCAATCAATAATGGCAAGTACAGACGCAACTGCAGCTTTCGTTATTGGAATTGGAGCTACTAGCAATGACGGTATATTTCGCGAAGAATATGAGAAAGCTCGAAAGTAATATCTCAGTAAGATTTTAGTCCTCGTACGAAAAGCATTCTCTACCGCTGGAATATTCTACGTTTCGAAACCCATTGGGGCCCTCGCATTACCGATCAATTAGCAACTGTTATTTTCTCCTAAAAGGTATGCAGAAGTTTTACTTTACAAAGGACTTTAGATGCTTAAGCGGACTTAAAAGAACTGGGGAAATGACTGGGCAGAACCCCCATGTTAAATGGTAATCTAAAGGCCACAGTAAACAAAGAATTTCGTATTTTTTTCGAATGATCGTTTCATAGAGTTGTGAAGCCATTTGTTACCCACGGAACATATATATGCAAATATATGAAGGAATGGCCTTTATTTGTGAGATGGCTGAGTTGCAGAGAGTAATAATTGTCGATGTATATTGGAACGATTTTCCGTCATACCTTGCCATTTTCCGTTCTTATAATTTGTCGTTATGATGGAAGGGGGAACGGTAGACGGCTAGGAGAGCGGTGGGGATAAAGGCGGCGAAACAGGTGTTTGGAGAATGGTTACGAGTGAACAAAGGAACCGACATGATTGTTGGACAGTGAATCATAGAAGAGTATCGACGTCAGAAAAGCTTGGTGAGCCGTAAGCCGCTGTTAAAATATCGGTAAATTGGTAACCAATGCGTTGAAGTACAATTAGAGCGATGGGTCTATGAAAAATAACAGACTAAATTGGTAAACGTCTATATGACCGATAGATGGATGCCAAATAACCGGCGGATTAGTAAACATTACAGCCATGTTGTAAACTGGGCGAGTCGGTGTTCAGCTAGCAAGTGGATCCATAAACAATGCTCAAAGTCAAAAAACTAATAAACTAAACAATACCAATTTACCGGTGGATTGGTCAAAGGTAAGATTGCATTCACTTCCAGTCCACGGACTCATCAAAAATATTTGATAATTTTCTATCTAAATGTAACTATTTGTATTTGTTAAGTATTAGTCACGATGGGTTATCTAATCACTCCCCGAAGGTTAAAGGGAGTGTTATCGATGTTGATGTTCCTTTACCGGTAATTTCCAGTAACAAGCGCCATTAAGTTACTAGCTCGATCATCTCGAGAACGATTAATATGATCACATTAGACCTTCTAGGCCAAACTTAGTAGAGGGTTGTTCACAAAACTGGAAAAAATATGTTGATGGTAGAACCATGATTGCGATAGCTGCCCTCTTCTTCTTAAAACAGCCATGGCTAAGTTTTGGTATAAAGGCAAACATAACAGGCTCGCCGTACCCCACAGTCATATGAACCAGCTTTCTTATTGGCTTCGTACTTGTTCCCGGACGTGCCGAAATTGAAGGTCATGGAAAAGCAGACCACTTTGCCTAATAAGGAGCAAACAGCAGTATTTTGGGATTCACAGCTTCTCTGTGGGCTCATTAAAGTACGATATAGCGCTAAAAAGATCTCCATTTTTGAAAATCAGCCTTTACTTGTGGCAACACTGACGTTGATGTGCTACGTGTGTAATGCGTAAAATGAGTTCTATGCCAAAGGATGCGTGATAATTCTGTCGATAAGCGTAATTTTCAATTTGTTATGGTTGGAGAGCAACGTAATAAGGTATGAGCAAATTCGTAAGTAGAGAAGAAATCAGCAGGTAAAGTTGGTTTTCAGCAGCGAAAACAGCAACGTAAAAGTAATCGAGTATAGGGAAATGTAAAGTGGGTTCACGCGAATATTTGAGATATTTTATTTGAGAATTCACAAGGTTACTCATACGCCATGTAGCACGAATATGATGTCGACAATGAATTTATGTCTTATGAATATGTATAATGAAATAAATAATAATGATCCATAATAATTGTGGAGAAATTGTATCATGACACTTTTAAATATTGGTTTCGTTGTTTGTTATACTAAAGTTACATACAGCAGCGAACACGAAAATAGCAGTAAAAATGTTTAACAAATTTCATCAATGAAGTACATCCTTTTTTTGATGTGTAAACATCTTTGCTCACGGTATGGTGGAGTATTGAATGTAAGCGTAAGATATAAGTATAAGCGTAAGAGTAGTCTTAGTAGGAGGTATACTAAATGGGGGATACAAGTAGAATGTAAATGCAGGTGTAGTGTGTGGTATTGGTATATGTACTATATGGAGTACTAGAGAATGTATAGGCGTAGGCGTAGTGTGTGGTAATGGTAAGCTGTATGGAGTAATAAAGAATTAGAGCGTAAGCATAAGCACTACACTGTAGTGTAGTGTGGGCGCAAGGTACGTGGTAGATTTGATATGAGTGAAATCCCACCCAAAAAAGAGTTTACAAGGGAAGTTAGTTTTCTTTTAGGGTTTTGTTGGTTGTAACAACTTTGTATATTATTTGATTGACAAAAAATAAAAATTATAAAAAAAATTTTAATAAAACAAAATTAAATCAAATTAAATTAAATAAAAAAACTTTATTTGATTTTATAAAGTAAAATAATATTAAATAAAAACAAGTAAAAGTGCCTAAGTTCGGGTGTAACCGAACATTATATACTCAGCGCGAGCTTCAATTGTACGTTTCATTTCAGATAAATTACTTTTCTACACAACACGTGGCATCACCCGTTTAAAAAAAAATGTCCCCTCTTTTCCTCTTACAATAAAAATTGATAATTGAAATATCATTGATTCAAAACTATTTTTTGCTTAGTTATAGCTTATTATTCTAGTCTACGACCCTTTTAAACTTGTTTTATATATAAGTTGCCGTTAATTTTCTTCGAGTTATGGCTCCCGAAACATAGAAAATTGCTTAGTCATAAAAGGGACGATGCCACACCTATTTTCAAAAATTTTAGCGTTTTACAATTTAATGTTATAATTCAATTTAGAAAGTAAAATTCTATTGATACAAAGCTCTTTTTCGCTAAGATGTAGCTTATTATTTTTGTTTACGGCCCTTTTAAAAATCATTTATATAAAAAGAGGGCGTGGTCCTTAACCGACAACCTCTCTGCCGAACTTTGCTAGATAGGTTTAACGATTTTGATTTATGATTAATAATATTTTTAAAATTGATTTTAACACAAGTGGGCGGTGTCACGCCCATTTTAAATTTTTATCAAGAGTCTGAATATCACGTCCACAAGTCAAATTTCAACATTGTAGGTATATTATTTACTAAATAATCAGGCTTTTTGTGTTTTCCAAAATTTTATATATATGAAAAAATGGGCGTGGTTATCATCCGATTTCGCTCATTTTCAATACCAATCTATTCTGGGTTCAGGTAAGCTCGTGTTCCAAATTTAGTGAAGGTATCCCAATATTTACTCAAGTTATCGTGTTAACGGACAGGCGGACATGGCTGAATCAAATTTTTTTTCGATACTGATGATTTTGATATATGGAAGTCTATTACTATCTCGATTCCTTTATACCTATACAAGCAACCGTTGTCTAATCACAGTTAATATACTCTGTGTGCAAAGCACGCTGAGTATAAAAACAAAAAGCTAAATAAAAGGAATAAGGTGAAATAAAAAAATAAAATAAAATGAAATTGAATTAAATTAAATTAAATCCATTTTTGATTGATGAGCTATACGTTTGTTATCGAAAAGTTTTTGATTAATCATCGAAAAATTATTGATATTTTATCAATATATTTTCCATTTTCTATCCGGTTGTTTTATTTCTTATCGGAGTGTTTTTGAAAAGTTATCGATTTGTTATGAAAAAAGTTATCGGTAACTGACTCGAAAAATTATCGATATATTACAAAAAGAATATCAATTTATTTAAGGAAACTTATAGATTTTTTTATCGCAGTGTTACCAATTTGTTATCAGCGTGTTATAGAAAATTTATCGATTTCGTTATCAAAAACTTATCAGTTAGTTTTCGAAAAGCTATAAATTTTTTATCAAACTCGGCAATAATAAGCCGATTACAAACCGATAAGTCGGCGATAATTATTTCTCATCGATAATAAGCTGATTATGTAACCATATGGGTTTTTACTAATGAGTAGCCGACGAAGCTCTTCTCAAAAAGCACTCAAAACTCGCATTGATTTTTGAAATTTTTTTTCCGAAAAGTGTTTTACATTTCTTTCATCGAGGGAGCATAGCTTTTTTTTATTTGGCTGAATATTAGAAACAGCTTTCAGGAAAAAGTGTCAAAAATCAATGCGAATTTCGAGAGACCTCTAACTTTTACTTTGGCAAACTAGAATTGATTGGGACTAGAAAGCTGCATAACCACAAAACTTCAGAATAAAACTTTCCAATTTTTTGGAAAATGTCTTTGAGTATTAGTTAAAAAATTCATGGAAGAACTTAATTCATTAAATTTGATACAAATTGTCACTGCTATTTTCTCGCTCGTTGCTGTACGTGCATAAAAAAAAGTAATATGTTCCTGTTACCATTGTCTGCATAGAAAAACGGAAGGAAGTTGACATAAAAAATTACTTCTAGTTGAAACATAAAAATTTTTCATATATACTATGTTTTGTGGTAACAAAAATTGTCAGCGTGCTCGTGCTGAAGTTCGAATAATTTTTTGTTATATTCTCTTTTTCCTTATTTCTTTCATTATGCTTTCACTAGAATTTTGTCGTAAAGCATTTTATTTGAATTGATAATGAAAAAAAGATAGCAGAGTGAAAAAAATTCTGTCACAAAATTTGTTTGTTATCGAGAAAGAATTCAATTGATGAAAAAATGAGTATTGCAAAAGAAAAAAAAAGCGCCAAAGAACTGCAAAGAATGAATTGTGATCTAACTTTTTGTTTGTAGCAAATTTGCTATGAAGCTTACTATTGCAGTTTCGCATTGAAATGGAAATCGAAGGTAAACAGAAACTTATGCAAAGAGCAAAATAACAAAAAAATTTGTGTAGTTTTTTACAAGCAAAAGTATGCAGCTGATGGCGTTTTGCACCTGTGAATGCTTAAATTTCGAAGTTTAATGATGCGTGTTCTTGCCCGACTAGTTCAATCGTTAGCAAATTAAAGCTTTACCCTATTTGTGAACATTCGAGCAATTGTAAATAGATTTTCTAAATACTCGGAAGGTTCTCCGAAATATTTGCATAGTTATTTCATTAAGTGATAAAAGCTTGAAAAAAACTTTTTTTGGAAAAATAATACGCTTCCGTGATGAGAATTCCTGAGAATTTAAAGATCTTTTTCTGAGAATTATTTATTCATACTTTGTTTTCAGGCATGAATATTTGATGGTCGAGAAGTAGCTAAAGTAAACAGGGGAGTATTCAGCAACACTCCTTGATAGGAATGAGGGAAAAGGGAAGTATTTTTAATATACAGCAGCAAAAAAGAAAAAATTTCGTAAATTTTTCTGTTATCAATAATTTAAGAGAAGACATTTTAAATTTTGAAACAAATACTTTGCAAATCAATCTCAAAAATGTTCGAGAAGATTTTATGAAAACTTGGAACTTTTATCGATAATTTTTCTGCAACAAAATATTTATTCGGTACCGAATCCATATTTTTTTACTACAAATCGACTGTTTCCCGATAACAAATGGATAATCATTAAGCCGGGTCGATTTGTGGGGAGGCAAAAAAAACGCCCATTGCTCTGTGAAAATCATATTCCAGGGATCAAAATAAGAAACTTTGCCGAAGGAACCATACCTCCAAAACGAATTCTGATGTCCCCCCCTTTGGGTAGTAGGGGCAAATTTTGAAAAATCCCACTTTGAAATGCCTATGTTTTTTCTTTTTGGAGTTTATTTTTCTCTTTAGAAATTTATTTAGTCAGAACATATGTAAATGAAAATATGAATTTAACTTAGTAATAGAAAAGAAATTAAAAAAAGTTATTAGAAATTAGCGTTTTTACAACCCCCTTTTAAAACCAAGGCATCACTGTGATGCATTTGCATGTCGTAAACATAGTTGTGTGGGTTTTTTATTCAACTGTTTTAAAAAATGAAGGTATCACTGTGACACAATTGCAGATCGTAAAATTGCTTGTGTTGTTTTTTTAAGCCACCACAAGACACAGCAGGTAGAATTGAAATTGCCCCTACCCAAAAGTTCGACCCAAAGGGGGGGACATCAGAATTCGTTTTAGAGGTATGGTCCCTTCGGCAAAGTTTCTTATTTTGATCCTAGAATACGATTTTCACAGAGAAATGAGCGATTTTTAAATCGACCCTAATAATTATGTATTTGGTAACAAATCTCTATTTTTTAAATAACAAAACCATAGTTTCTCGATAACAAATAAAAAATTGATTTTTCATACAACTTTACGTCAGCAGATCGTCATTCTTCAGTATCAAATCGATCTTTTTTCGATAGCTCATTTTTGATTATAAATCGATAATTTCGATGATAAATCGATATTTTTTCAATTAAAAATCGATAAAAAACCGAAAGTTCATCAATAGCGCTTGCTATCGATAACAACTTTAAAACCTCTGGACAATAAATAACATGAAATGTATAACACTCCCATATAACAAAACGTTAACGCATCGACAGCGGTTGCTTTCCTTTCCTCTTCTTTCTTTTCTTTTCTTTTCTTTTCTTTTCTTTTTTCTTTTCTTTTCTTTTCTTTTCTTTTCTTTTCTTTTCTTTTCTTTTCTTTTCTTAAAGTGCAATCGATTCCGAAGAGTAATCGTATTCAAAACATATAAATTGTTCCGAAAAAATATCCGGTTGCATGAAATTAATCATTTTAAAAACCGAAATAGGTTCTTCAAAAATTATCAGGTCCAAAAAAGTAAGCAGTTCTAATGAAGCAACCGGTTCCGAAATGGATGCCTGTGCCAGTATCGTGTTATACGGTCTATGATCGAAGCCAAATTTTGATTCGTATTTTTCTAAGCGGGGTCGCCCCTCGGCAGTGTCTGGCAAACGCTCCGATTGTATTTCTGCCATGAAAAGCTCTCAGTGAAAACTCATCTGCCTTGCAGATGCCGTTCGGAGTCGGCATAAAACATGTAGGTCCCGTCCGGCCAATTTGTAGGGAAAAATCAAGACGAGCACGACGCAAATTGGAAGAGAAGCTCGGCCTTAGATCTCTTCGGAGGTTATCGCGCCTTACATTTATTTATTTTTTTTATTAGTTCAGAAGAGGTCACTCGGTTTAAAGAAAGATGTACAATATTGGCTACTAGTACTCATTAGATACATAATTTACTGTTTTTTTTATGAATAGTTTGACAGATTCCTATTTTTTAGGTTCAGGGAATTTATTTTACGATACATTATCGTTTAACACTGTATGGGCCATGCTTCGAAATAGAAACCGGTTCCAAAAAGTAACCGGTTCCCTAATAGCAACCGATTGTGAGAAAATGACTATTCAAAAAGTAAAGAATACCAAAAAGGCGAGTAGTTCTAAAAAGTAGCCGATCCAAAGGAATAAAAGCAACCGGTTCCTGAAAATTTACCTGTGCAGTTAATGACCCGGCTATGACGGCTATAAAAGTACAAATATGTGAAAGGTTTAAAAAAGTAAATAAAAAGATGATAAAAAATTTTAAGGACTACCTTTATATAAATGGACCAAAAATAGAAGCAGAGGTAGAGGGCGCCTCCACTCCTTTGGAAGGACCAGGTGGAAAACGATTTGAACTCCCTTGGTGTTCGCCGGTTGGCGGAGCGAAGGAGCGACTGGCACGCCTTGTTGGACGGCCATAATCTTTTAGACGGTTAAGCGCCAATGAAGTAAGTAAATAAAAAATAGAAGGCAATTTTTCCTTTAATACAGACATAGTCTTGTTGAATTTTGACTAAAAAACTTTAACAGTAGCTCTTGTAAAAGAATTTTGGGATTTAAAATCACAAAAGTCGAGCGCAATCTTTCAATTTAAGGCAAACCATGTTCTTGGGAATAACTAATTGATTATTTTAAATTTAAACTCGCGCTCTACCTCTATAATTTTAAATCCCTAAATTCTTTTACAAGAGCTTTTGTTAAAGTTTTTTATTCAGAATTGAAGAAGACTATGTCTGTATTAAAGGAAAATTTGCCTTCTATTTTTGGTCCATTTATATAAAGGGAATCCTTACACTTTTTTTATTATCTCTTTATTTCAATTTTTTAGTACTGCCTACAAAAAGGCAATTGCAACTTTGATTAGTAATTTAAGTAATTCCTAAGTGAAAATTCATATCTTTATTATTTGTTCAAAATTGCAAGATCTAAGAGAATTAGTGGAATTTTCGCTGACAACACTGGCGAAAACAACGGAATTCCACCTATCATCATAACAATAGCTACTTAATTTGCCCAGTTAAAAATCGTGGTGAAATCCGCATACGCCTGAAAGTCTAAAAGAATCGTGGTGAAAGTCGCGTGCGCCTAAAAGTATGCAAGGACGTGCATTGAGTTGGGCCTTCAACGAGGTGGAATTCTACAACGTCTGCAACACTCAGGAGGCTAGCCATGAAGGTATGGCCTAATCCTCTAAATAGTTCGACTTGTGCGTTACTAGCTCAAATTTTTGATCAAACATTGCACTGTCACCGAGTTTCAAACTATATTTCAGGTTTCAAGTCTCTTGATATCCAGGAAGTTAGTTAAAAATCGATTGCAATATTCCCAATTAAAACTAGTTTTCTCAATATCTCGATCCATGCGCCACCTAGCGGAATTTTTTTGATAAAATATTGCATTGTCACCGGGTTCTGACTTACGGCCCAAGATTCATATCTCCAGCTCACCGGGAAGTTACTCAAAAATCGATTGCAAGATTCCCCTCGTTTTCAAGGATTTGTAGTTATCGCAATTAGCGCGCCACCTAGAGGAATTTTGTTTTCTGAAAATTGTATTGTCACCGGGTTTCGAACTATGTGCTAAGTTACAAGTCTCTAGGTAACCGGGAAGTTAGTTAAAAATGGATTGAAAGATTCCCAAATTAAAAATAATTTTCCTAATATCTCGATCCATGCGCCACCTACCGGATTTTTTTTGACCAAATGCTGCATTGCCATCGCGTTATGACCCACGACCCAAGTTTCAAGTCTCTAGCTCACCGGCAAGTTACTCAAAAATCGATCGCAAGATTCCCCTCGTTTTTCAGGAATTTGTAGTTATCTCACTTAGCGCGCCACTAAGCGGAACTTTGTTTTCTATAAATTGTATTGTCACCCGGTCTTGCACTATGTAAGTTACAAGTCTCTAGGTAACAGGGAAGTTAGTTAAAAATGGATTGAAAGATCCCCGAAATAAAATTAATTTTCCTGATATCTCGATCCATGCGCCACCTACCTGATTTTTTTTTGACCAAATGTTGCATTGTCACCGAGTTATGACCCACGGCCCAAGTTTCAAGTCTCTAGCTCACCGGCAAGCTACTCAAAAATCGATCGCAAGATTCCCCTCGTTTTTCAGGGATTTGTAGTTATCTCACTTAGCGCGCCACCTAGCGGAACTTTGTTTTCTATAAATTGTATTGTAACCCGGTCTTGAACTATGTAAGTTACAAGTCTCTAGGTAACCGGGAAGTTAGTTAAAAATGGATTGAAAGATTCCGAAATTAAAAATAATTTCCTAACATCTCGATCCTTGCGCCACCTAGCGCAATTTTTTGACCAAATGTTGCATTGTCACCGGCTTCTGACCCACGGCCCAAATTTCAAGTCTCTAGCTCACCGGAAAGTTACTAAAAAATCGATCGCAAGATTCCCTGCGTTTTTCAGGGATTTTGAGCGATTTTCGTTTATCTCGATTCGTCTGCCACCTGGCGGCAAGTTTGTTTTCCAGGAATTGTAGTGTCATCGACTCGTAAACTATCTAAGTATCAAGTGTCTAGCTCAATGGGAGTTACCGAAAAAGACTTTTCCATGGGTCAAAAATTCGTATGGAAATTAGGGGACAAACATGAAAGGGACTAATATAAAGGTAAAAAGGTAATAATAAAAAATCGAATAAAGCAATCAATTCCGAAAAGTATTTGGTTTCAAAAAAGGAACCTGTTATAAGAAAGTAACCGGTTACAAAAAAAGAAACCGGTTGCAAGAAGTAAGGTGCTAAACATATTTCCGGACCCAAAAACGTAGTGAGTCTGACAAAGCAACCTGATCTGTTCAGAAAAATAACCGACTGCAGAATATTTACGTGTTTTATTAAGTTACCCATAAAGGAAAGTGCAATCAATCAAAAGACTTAAATAAAGCAATCGATCCAAAAAGTAACCGCTGCCAAAAAAGTAAGCGCTTCTAATAAAGTGGCTTGTACTGTAAAAGTTACCGATCCAAAAAAAAAGGAAACGGGTCTAAATGAACAGCCGATTTCGAGAGTTGACCAGTCCCCCAGCGGGTTAGGGGCAAAGAATATACCCGCGGCAGCTATGACTGTCGTTAGAGATGACTTAAAATGATTCAACGTGTTGTGGGCACAAAAGATAGCCAGCGCAGTTTATAGCTTCTCCAACCTAATTGACAACCTCAGCTACCCGTGACGAATCCTGTTCCTTTAGCATACGAGACTCTGACAATCCCAAGTTCCTCATGGAGTTAGGGGATGGAATGGCCGAAAAGGTTCAATGTGGTCATATTTAATCGTTCCCAAGACGGTCAGGCTTGTACCTTAATGGGGCTTGTTACCGGAACGTACCGGGGAGGGCCTTTATCGCTACAACAACAACCACAAAAGAACCGAGTCAAAAAAAGTAACCTGTTAGAAAAAAGATGCAACCAAATACAAGGAAGCTTCAGCAAAAGGTGGACACAGAAAAGCACGACCGTGAAAGATAAGATTTTAATCTGCCATGCAATGAGGCTTAATTAAAAAACAGAGCGAGTTGAGAACCCAGACACAACCTTAACAAAATCAATTAAAAAATTATATTGTATAATGAAATGCAGACAAAAATAAAAGCAATGCACGCAAAAAATATGCATTTTATTTTTGTTCTCAAGTTAATGCTCTTAAGTCAATTATCTGAATAGTGTGATTAGTTACAAACTAACAACAGAAAAAATAAAGCTTGATTAAGAATCAAGAAAATATTGATAAACAAATGCCAACAGCTCTCCAAAGCCTTAACTTTACAACAAATTTATTTATTGGAGCAAAGTCTTACCAACGAATCCTCTTAATACACGAAAATCCGCTTTGTTACCATCAATTCCCCGCATCATCCTCGATACGTTGTTGCCATATACATACATACATAGTTGATTACAACAAGTTAAGTTGTACATGATTTTCCTATTGTTTTCGAAGCAAGGTAACTTTACAAGTGCATTCTTAATAAGTGACGGGAAGTGTAAGTGTGGTGGTGCTGCTGAAGGGTGAATGTAAGTGAGATTTTGCATAAATGCTTTTATGGTGAAAAGTTGCGGTTTCACACTAAGCAGGCGAAACGATAAATTGGTTCACAATTGAGGGTTGCATTAGTTGGTCAGAAGCCAAATTCATTGTTGGCATTGCAAACGCAGCAAACGCACACAAATATATGCAAATTTATATCACTCCATTCCTTTGTTGGTTCACCCTAACTGCTATATTTGGATTGAGGTAGTTGTTGTTGTTACAATTAATTGCCATTGTTGTTGTTGCTTTTTTCCCTATCCATAAATGCTCTTAGCAACTGTTGTATGTATGTGTGTATGTGTAAGAAAGTGCAGATTAAAAGTAATAAGTATTGTAAGCATCATCAGCACTAAGTTGCAGCTTCAATAAGCCAACAGCGCCAACAGAGTCAATAACGCGAGCAAAGTCATTGCTGATATGCAAGCAGTAAGAAAGGAAGTAAGTAGAAGAAGTCGCGCAAGGGAAACAAGGAAAGCATAAAAACTTTGACCAAAGAAACTTTTCGATTGGAATTAAAAATAAGTCGCGCGGGATAACTTAAGCGATGCATTTAACTTGAATTTTGCTAATTAAGCAGCGAATGAAACTTGGTTGGGTGTTGAAGGCTTATTTACTTCCCCTTTTTTTTGCTGAACTACTTATTTTTTATAGCGTGCTGTGATTGCCTAAAGGTTATTGAACCTTGAATTAATGATCCAGTGGTGAGGTGTCTTTTATGTTACAAATCGAAAACGTACGCTGTAGATTCTAAGATAATCGTTGTGTAGAATCAATATAGTTTCGCATAAGACCGATATCGAGGCTGGGTGAATTGTTCAGAGATTTAAGTTAGCCGAGATCGAAATATGGTTGTTTTGTTCTGAAAAAAGCTTGTCAAAAAGGTATTAAAGGCAGCTGCATGGAAAGAAGTTTTTAGGATAACTGTTGATATACGAGCCTAAATTAACCAATTAATTAACGAAAAAATTTAACTTTTTGCTAGCTATCTACTTCTACTGGTCGAAAGTGGCTCGCCATTCACCCAACGTTCGCTCAGCTGACTCGGGGACTTTTATATATATGGGAGCAGACCACAACTGAGTATCCTGCAGTCATCTACATCCGGTGCAGGTGTACCCATGCGGGCTAAGGTATCCATGTGATGGTTGTTCGTGTTCGGACTATGGCAGATGAGCTTAATCTTGATTGTTCAACGCAATCGCAAGCGAGATCAGACTTTAAAAGCCAGCAAAGCTGCACTCACCAAACCAAAAACTCTTACCACGAAGCCTGATCAATGACCGCGATGGAGCCAACCTGCCGCAGTATCAAGCGATAGTATGTCCAGCACAACATTCAAAGCTAGCGCACAGTCGGCTTAAATTCCATCTCTCACAGCCAGTGATATACTTTCCAGCTTCTACCATTGGGACTTCTAAATCAATACAAGGATACCGAAACGTTAGGAAATTGATTGTTCAACAGAAGCTAATCTAAGGGTTAATTACTCCTTTTGGCTCTATTGAAGAGCCCCTTATAAGCTTAGGAGGTCGTAGAAAGATTCCGAAAGCTAAGGGCCTTGCTCTTCTCTGAATACGTCTTCATCGGACATGGTAGGTGCAGTTTTCGAGTAGATCGTCTATTGCAGCTTCGACCAAGTCCGACTTCACGAATATTATAACTGCTCCTACCATACTACAATATAGGTCTCAGTGAAATATCGGAGGTGCTCCTTGGGAACAATAACTCAATCTGATCACAATCTACAATTTCTTTAATTACTAGCAAGATTCTACTTAGTCTCACCTCCTGTTACATTTTGTCTCTGCAACAACTAATTTTACACTACAAAAATCCCAAAATATTTCCAAAATGGTATGGAAAACAATCCCTAAATAATCGACGGCCACCATAGTATGGTCGTAGCGTGATCCGCTTAATACTCAGCCGTTCCTGGATTGAAGTCAATTATAGAAAAAGAATATCCGAAATTATCTCTTAATAGCCCCAAAATTATCCATCCCGAAAGCAATATCTTCGAAATCGTTCCGACCCAAACATAGTTCTCAAAAAATTTTAAGTTATTTCGAAATATTCCGACCCCGCTTAGAAAAAACTCGAATTTCGTTTGCCAGTTGTCGAGACAAATTTGAATATAAAACAAGTAAGGAGGCTAAGTTCGGGTTTAACCGAACATTACATACTCAGCTGAGATGCTTAAATGCGTTGGTTTCGTAGGATTTCGTATATGGTTTAAAAGTGGTTTTTAATTCCATATGACATATGTTTGGGAAATATCGACGAAATTGTAGACCAATGGTGACGTTTTTTGGAACGATATTCCTTCATCCTTTGTCAAATAAAGGAAAATCACCATGTAGGAAAATGAACCTAGGGTAATCAAATTAAAGGTAATAATGAGTGTTTTAAAGGGAGTGCCCCTTAGTTGTATATGTGAAGGCGTTTTAGAGATATCGACCAAAATGTGGACCAGGGTGACCCAGAACATCATCTGTCGGGACCGTTAATTTTTTTATATATGTAATACCACGAACAGTATTCCTGCCATCATTCCAAGTGCTTTTGATTTCGCCCTGCAGAACTTTTTCATTTTCTTCTACTTAATATGGTAGGTGTCACACCCATTTTACAAAGTTTTTTCTAAAGTTATATTTTGCGTCAAAAAGCCAATCAAATTACCATGTTTCATCCCTTTTTTCGCATTTAGTATAGAATTATGGGATTTTTTTTATTTTCGAAATTTTCGATATCGAAAAAGTGGGCTTGGTCATAACAGGATTGCACCCATTTTTAATGCCAATATAAAGTGAGTTCAGATAAGTACGTGAAGTAAGTTTAGTAAAGATATATCGATTTTGCTCCAGTTATCGTGTTAACGGCCGAGTGGAAGGACAGACAGAACACAGTTATCGACGTAGAAGCTATGCCCTTACCAAGTTTCACAAGGTTTGGTAAATTTTTGTTCAACGTATGGCATTAAAAGTATTCTAGACAAATTAAATGAAAAAGGGCGGAGCCACGCCCAAAAAAAGGTCGTGTTCATCAAACCGATTTTTATCTAGAACATATATAGTAATAGCAGTAACGTTCCTGCCAAATTTTATCATGATATCTTCAACGACTGCTAAATTACAGCTTGCAAAACTTTTAAATTACCTTCTTTTAAAAGTGAGGGGTGCCACGCCCATAGTCCAAACTTTTACAAATTTTCTTTTATGCGGTCAACCCACCTACCAAGTTTCATCGCTTTATCCGTCTTTGGTAATGAATTATCGCACTTTTTCGGTTTTGCGATATTTTCGATATCGAAAAAGTGGGCGTGGTTATGGCATGATTTCCTTCATTTAAAATAGCGATCTGAGCTTAGTACCCAAAAACTTACATACCAAATTTCATTAAGATACCTCAAAATTTACTCAAGTTATCGTGTTTACGAACGGACGGATGTGGCTAAATGAATTTCGTTTTTTACCCAGATCATTTTGATATATAGAAGTCTATATCTATCTCGATTAGTTTATGCCGTTACGAGGTACCGTTATGCGAACAAAATTAATATACTCTGTGAGCTCTGCTCAGCTGAGTATAAAAATTAACATATTATGGTGTATAATTACGGATAGGTGGCAAGCTTTTTTGATATTTTGTTTTCAATATACAATAAATATTTTGATACCATATCAAATGCTTTCTCGGCAATCAGTTCGAAAACAACCTATTACAGTATATCTTTCTAAAGCGAAGATCGCCCTTGCTAACGCCAAATTATATTGAGTTTATTTATGTTCACAAAGGACATTTTCAAAACAAATCCTCAGATAGGGCGCTCTTCAAACAAATTCTGAAATAGATTGTTTTTCAAATTTTTTCTGTGACAATGTTTTTCGAAACGGCTTCAAATACACAATCATAAATATCTTGCTTGCTGCTAATCCTCCTTCATTTCTTTTACATTTACAATTTTGTTATGAAAACTAACAACTGGGTATATCAAATTCGATTCTACCCAGAGGTTGACTTTCTTACCCGTTTTATTAATGTTTGCATGTACATATATAATTCGAAAATCTTCTGAACAATTGCGTACGATCTCTAAGCGTATACTGAGCTTAAGAATGTTCGAATCCTTGTATGCTTGGATGTGTATGTGTGTGTGTTGTTGTAGCAGTTCGCGGAAGACGCATTTTTTTTAAGTTAACGTTATCGCAATCGTTGTAGTTGTTGTGGCTTTGTTTTTGAAGCTGCGTAATTAATTGCACTGGGAATTGGCAGCAGAAATTGCGAAATAATACTTTTGTTGTTGGTTTTTTTGTTTGTTCTAAAGAAAGTATGGAATTAAAGTGAAATGCACGTTCGTTGGTGGACGATGAAATTGGAATTGTTTGTATTGCCTTAATTAATATGAGTGTTGATAGGAAGTGTATGAGTGGGTGGGTGTGTGTGCACATAAAATAGTTTTTATGTATTTAATATTGCTTTTATACAAAAGCACACTGGCAATAAATTGATGAAATCAAACTTCGATTTCACAAAAATACGTAAAAGCAGCTGCTGCTGTTGGCTATTGACTTTGATTTGTTTAATGCATTTGACATTTACTTTGAAGTGGGGTAAATGATTGCCAAAGGCGACGTGTTCAAGTGCCGCCTTTACACTTGTTTGTTTAGCTATATAAATACCTACCCAGCAGTTGCCCCAAGTAGTTTTAAACTAGTCAAACAAGGCCAACTAGGCAGTTAAGTCTTATACATATATAAAATTAATATCAGTCTGTTTGTGCGTAATTATTTAAAAATTTGCCAAACTATTCTTCTGATTGCAAAATAATGTCAAACCCGAAAACCGAAAATGTTGACGTAATAAGTGTAAGTAATCATAGTGAAATAAAGGGCGCGTCAACGACCAAAATCTTTAATATAAAATTGTTTCGGAACAATTCCTCATTACTCCGAAACTAATCATCCGATTTGGTTAGGAAGTAGATACCTTATTTCCTTAATTTTTTTTGCCGTTCCATGAACAGAACTATTATAAAAAGAGGTTATTAATGATGGCACTTGAAGTTTTGTACATAACTAATTTTTATTCGGAAAGTAGACCAAGGACGGACCTTTTCGAAAAAATCGTATCCATAGTTTGGTTGGGAAGAGCAAAAAAGAACCGGGTCGAAGACGGAAGGTAAGGTAAAGGTTAAGGTAAAAGTTAAGCTAAAGCTGAAGGTAAAGAAAGGTATATGTTAAAGGACTGGAAGAAGACAGCAACCTGGGATGAACAGAGAATGGCATAAAGGCGCGAAGGTAGAGGGAGAAGGAGAAGGACAGGGAGAGAGATGCAGAGGGATGGAAAAGAGAAGTAAGCAAGAGGAAAATCGAAAGAGGGAGAAAGCAAAGAGTGTTATTAGCTTATTAATTAAACGAAAGATATAAATCTGGCAAACTTTTGGAAAAAAATTGGTAATAAATAATTGACTTAAAGAGTGCTCGTAGCAGTTTTTTCACATATTTCTTTAATCCAATTCACAGTTTAACAGGTTTTACGATTAAAAAAATCGATTGCGGTCATGGATAGGGCCTTGAGATGTAGATTAAGTAATACCATCTCCCCATAATTTCGGGTTGGATGCGATGCTATTTTCAAATGTTTTTAAGGCCACTTGGAGATTGTTTCGGAATCAATTTGGCAGTATTTTGCAATATTTTCCTCCTATCTCTTATTATTTTGGAATTGTTCTCGGAATTATTTCAAGAGTACTTGCGGAATTATTGCGGGATTGTTTTCAGGATTGTTTTAGGATAACTTTCGGATCATTCTGGGGCAATTTTTGGATCATTTTGGCTAATATTTTTATATTTTTTCGGTATCGCTTGGGAATCATTTCAGAATCATACTTGAGTATTTCAGTGACTTTTCGGGACTATCATCAGATTATCTCGGACTTTTTTTCAGGATTATTGCAGGAGTATTTCAATACTTCTTAAGCGCCATTTCGGGGCTGTTTTGGAACAAGATGCGTTTGTTTTTTAATAACTTTTGAGTTTATTCGGGCGTATTTCGGCTTCATTTTTGGACTATCTGTGGATCAGTTTTGGAGCATTTCATGATTGTTTTAGGACCGTTTTGGAACTATTTCGGTGTAATTTTCGACTGCTGGCGAGATCAATAAATGCATTTTTCAGGATTTTCATCGAATCACATCGGGACTATTTTCGGGATAGTTTCGAGACCGGTTGTTGTTGTTGTATTAATTATAAAGACACTCCCAGAAGGCTTTGGGGAGTGTTATGATTTTGATGTTGATGGTCCTTTGCCGGATATAGATCCGGTACGTTCCGGTAACAAAGAACCACTAAAGTACTAGGCCGACCATCTCGGGAACGATTAAGACGACCACATTAAACCCTCTAGGCCATACCGCCCTCCCTACCCGTATAGGAACTTGGGGTCGCCAGAGTCTCGCCTGCTAAATATGTGTATGATACACTTATATATGTAACAGAATTTCCCTTGCGTAGGAGAGGTTGAAAATTGGGCTGCGGAAGCTTTGATGCTTAAAAGCTTTTTATTGCGCTTATCAACCCCTTGAATCCCGGTTCGGCACTGTTTTCAGGTCTATATAGGAACTATTTCGGAAGCATTTATAAATTTTCGAATTAGACCTTTTTAGAACTGTTCAAATCTACATACATATTGTAACGAATTTGCTTGCAAATCCTCTTATTTGCCTTTTTGCTAAGTTTGTATCACTAAACTGTTGAATAAATAACTCCAATATTGAATAATGGAAAAATGGCCTTTATTAAAGTACTTCACAATAACACTTATACTTTGCAATTAGCTGGCTTAATAACCAAACTGATAGCTTAAATGAAAACTGACTTTCAAAATAATACTGCTATTGCTAGATATCGTCTTAATCGAAACTGCTTGAAAACTCAAATCAAACTGAATTTCTTCTTACTCGCTTGCACCGCTTTTATAGTTTACGCTGCATACATCTAGGCTCTTCTATTTCCAGAACTTACCAACTATTTCGTGTGTTTATAGTTCTCATATAGTTTCTACTTGTTTACAATTTTCTACTTTTCAGCGTCTCTCAGATGTTTGTGAGTTTGTAGTTTACAGTCTCTCGCACACACATAGGCGTATAAGTAAATGCATGTGTATGTGACATCTCTCGACTGCCTTATATATGTGTATAAATGATTTGATTATTGACGTAAATACCGCTTAGCATGGACTTAGCATCGCCTTAGTGATGGTATAGCTTAGTGATGCTAATATCCGTGACACTGCCCTGCACCTAAGTCTGATCGTCCCGATCAGACGAATCTCTTGATCTAACCGCTACTAGCCTCTCCAAATGAACCACCCTTCTATTTCGTGGTTTCCCAATTGTTTGTATGCGGTAGATGGCATCACTGATCCTTTTTACAACTTTGTACGGGCCTTCCCAACTGCACCAAAATTTGGAAGGAACACCTTTCCGCCGGTGAGGGTTGTACAACAGTACCAAATCTCCCTCCCGGAAACCTTCCGAATTATTTTCCTTGTCGTACATGTATTTCATCTTACTACTCATTATCCTTGACGTAAATACCACTTAGCATGGCCTTAGCATCGCCTTAGTGATGGTATAGCTTAGTGATGCTAATATCCGTGACAATATCATAATTACTTTGAAGCTATTTCCAAAATCTTTAAGAGATATTTCTTAAATTATTTTGGGATTGTTTTGAAAGTTTCCTTAGTTATTCGCTGTCTCTGCAAACTTGGCTTAAGGCTTGGATTTGCCGTTTATAACAACTTTGGCATTTTCCAAACACTTGGATTTCAGGCATAATATTTCAAATTGAAACCAGTCAGTTTTTTACGCTTCTACTATGCGGTTTTCGTATTTGATTTCTTTCGTCTTCACCGCTTGATCTCGCGTTCCATTTACAATTCGATTTCCATTTTATTGACAATTGTACATTCTGAGCAATTGTTGTTATTATTATTTAAGATAGTATTGTTGCTTTTTGTACTTTTTTTGAATCTGAAATGTATTTGTACACGTATTTGGTGAATTTGTATTTTACTAATATTGTTGTTTCTGTTGTTGTTGTAATTGTATTATGTAGACAATTTGATTGAGTGAATTGAAGTAATTTGCTAGAAAAAGCGAAAAAAAATATTGCGGAAACATTTGCTTTCACACTTCAACGCACTTCACAATATTTTAGCGAGTTGAGCATGAAGAGCCGACGACTCCTTGGGGGGCGCATAAAATTTTGCCAATTCAGGCGCAGAACGCGGCAATATTTATGTGTGTATGTGGTAGGAAAGGAATACAAATATTTCCAAATTTTGGTTGTTTGACTTTAAAATCATCAGTTAAATTCCATATACTGGAACTCAAAATTAAGTGAAATTTGAAACCGAGAGGGGACGGAAAATGTTTGATTCGCAACTAGGAAAGTTAAGACGCTCAAGCAAGTGATTGTATGAGGACAATGTATAGTTTCCCGAAATGAGATGAGCATGATTAGAAATTTTTCTTTTGAATTGGAAATTGTGTGAGATAGATAGAGGAAGGACGTAAGAGATAGAGGAATCAAGTAGTAGTAAACTTATATTAGTAAACTTATACTTTGATTCATACAATAAAACAGAGACTAATTGTTAATTTTTTTGTTTTTCAATAAGAAGATGAAATGCGAAATCATTAAATTAAAGATGGAAGCTTCATAGCATTCAGTAAAAAGGGAGGGGGAAGGGCGTGTGCTATCAAGTGAGGTGGGGCTATGAGACACGTTTCTTCACGCGGAACGGATTGACGAACTTTGATAAAATTTTAAGGAGGATGAATTTGTATCGGTTATTCCTGGACCATCTTGGAACTATTCCAAATGCAGGACCCACTTCGGGATTATTTTAAGTAATATTTCGTAACAGCTTAAGAATTCTTTCGAAACCATTTCGGGATTGTTTTCGGAAATATTTCGAAACATCTGAGAACCCTACAAATGATGACCCAATCAGAACAATATGTTGTTGTTGTTATTCAGCTTTAAAATTATTTTCATTGCAGTCGTTCTTTTTACAAATCCCTTGAATAAATAAGACAAAAATACAGTATACAAGTAATTTGCTATCATATATAGCACAATGCCAAAATAAATTTGTCTCTAAACCAAATCCGACGAAAAATTAAGGAAAACAGTTTTAATATAAATATATTAAAACCCTTCACCACACTTCAACTAAAACGAGTTAAAATCAAACTAACCTAACATGCCTGGGCATAACGTCGCTTATTTAGCTTTCCAGTGTGTAAAGATTGCCTTACTTGTTTGCTTCCAGACCGGCCAAGTTAGTTCATATATTCTGTTGCATTAGCGTCGCCCTCTTTCTTACGCTCATTGAAACTCTCAGTTCTCTTCATTCTTGTGGTTACGGCGTCATTGTGTTTGTAGTGACTTGGGTGTTGAAAATAAGTACTCAGGTTCAATTCGCTTTCCACAGGAATCAATAGCCGTAAAGTTCAATAGAATACTGTGGCAGAAGATGGGTAGTTTTGAATGGCAGCAATACATTGGCTTGCTGAAGTACCAACGGGCTTCGGCAAACAGTTGAGCCTGATACTCTGAAGTCAATGCCCACAGTAACTTTAAGTTAAAAACTACGCTTTTATTTTTCTATGCAGAAAGCTTCAAACCCATCGAGAAGTTGATTTTTCACAAAGATCTGTTTTTAGATGAAAACGGAAAACAGATGGTTGTTAACATATTTGGTCATCACACCCAAAGGTACTGAGAGATTTTAACCAAACCCATGCAAAAGCTATAGTTTTTTATTGAATTTCAAATTGAAAAACTATAAAGGTGGAGCGCAATCTTTCAATTTAAGGCAAACCATGTACTTGGGATTAACTAATTGATTATTTAAAATTTAAACACGCGCTCTACCTTTATAATTTTAAATCCCAAAATTCTTTTACAAGAGCTATTGTTAAAGTGTTTTAGTCAAAATTCAACCAGACTATGTCTGTATTAAACGAAAAATTGCCTTCTATTTTCTGGTCCATTTATATAAAGGTAGTCCTTTAATTTTTTTTTCACCTTTTTATTTTAAATTTTTTAGTACTGCCTACAAAAAGGAAATTGCAACTTTGATTAGTAATTTAAGTAATTCCTAAGTGAAAATTCTTATCTTTATTTATTTGTTCAAAATAGCAAGATTTAAGAGAAATAATATTAGAATTCCACCTCGTTTGTTAGCTACTTAATTTATACAGCTGAAAATCGTGGCGAAATTCGCATACGCCTGGAAGTCAAAAGAATCGTGGTGAAAGTCGCGTACGCCTAAAAGTATGCAAGGACGTGCACTGAGTTGGGCCTTCAACGAGGTGGAAGTCTAGAACGCCTGCAACACTCTGGAGGCTAGCCATGACGGTATGGCCTAATCTTCTAAATAGTTCGACTTGTGCGTTACGGAGCTCAAATTTTTTGATCAAACATTGCACTGCCACCGAGTTTTAAACTACACTTTGGTTTCAAGTATTTAGATATCCAGGAAGTTAATTAAAAATCGAAGGCAAGATTCCCAATTTAAAAACTAGTTTTCTCAATATCTCGATCCTCGTCACCTAGAGGAATTTTTTTTGATAAAATTTAGCATTGTCACCGGGTTCTGACTTACGGCCCAAGTTTCATGTCTTTAGCTCATCGTGAAGTTACTCGAAAATCGATCCCAAGATTCCCCCCGTCTTTAAAGGATTTGCAGTTATCTTGACTAGCGCGCCACCTAGCGGAACTTTGTTTTCTACAAGTTGTATTTTCACCAGGCCTCTAATTAAGTACAAAGTTTCAAGTCTCTAGGTAACCGGGAAGTTAGTTAAAAATAGGTTGAAAGATTCAAAAATTAAAACTTGTTTTTCTTACTATCTCGATCCGCGTGCCACCTAGCGAATTTTTTTTATCAAGTGTTGCACTGTCACCGGTTCTGACCCACGGCCCAAGTTTCAAGTTTCTAGCTCACCGGCAAGTTACTCAAAAATCGATCGAAAGATTCCCCTCGTTTTTCAGGGATTTGTAGTTATCTCAATTAGCAAGCCACCCAGCGGAACTTTCTTTTCTGTAGATTGTATTATCACCAGGTCTCGAACTATGTGCTAAGTTACATGTCTCTAGGTAACCAGGAAAGTTAGTTAAAAATGTATTGAAAGATTCCCAAATTAAAATCAATTTTCCTAATATCTCGATCCATGCGCCACCTAGCGGGATTTTTTTGATAAAATGTAGAATTGCCAACGGGTTTGGACTTACGGCTCAAGTTTCATATCTCCAGCTCGCCGGGAATTTACTCAAAAATCGATTGCAAGATTCCCCTCGTTTTTCAAGAATTTGTAGTTATCTCAATTAGCGCGCCACCAGCGAAATTTTGTTTTCTGTAGATTGTATTATCACCAGGTCTCGAACTATGTGCTAAGTTTCAAATCTCTAGGTAACCAGGAAGATTCCCAAATTAAAATTAATTTTCCTAATATCTCGATCCATGCGCCAACTAGCGGGATTTTTTTGATAAAATGTTGCATTGTGACCGGGTTCTGACTTACGGCTCAAGTTTCATATATCCAGCTCACCGGGAAGTTACTCCAAAATCGATTGCAAGATTCCCCTCGTTTTTCAAGGATTTGTAGTTATCTCACTTAGCGCGCCACCTAGCGGAATTTTGTTTTCTCTAAATTGTATTGTCACCAGGTTTCGAACTATGTGCTAAGTTACAAGTGTCTAGGTAAGCGGGAGGTTAGTTAAAAATGGATTGAAATATCCCCAAATTAATATTAATTTTCTTAACAATCCATGCGCCACCTAGCGGAATTTTTTGATAAAATGTTGCATTGCTAAGTTACAAATCTCTAGGTAACCAGGAAGTTTGTTAGAAAATGGATTGAAATATTCGCAAATTAAAAGCATTGTCATCTGGTTCTGACCAACGACCTCAGTTTCAAATCTCTAGCTCAACTGCAAGTTACTCAAAAATCGATCGTAAAATTCCCCTCGTTTTTCAGGGATTTGTAGTTATCTCACTTAGCGCGCCACCTAGCGGAATTTAGTTTTCTGTAGATTGTATTGTCACCAAGCCTCGAACTGTAGATTGTGTTATCACCAGGTCTGGAACTATGTGCTAAGTTACAAGCCTCTAGGTAACCAGGAAGTTAGTTAAAAATGAATTGAAAGATTCCCAAATTAAAATAAATTTTTCTAATATCTCGATCCATGCGCCAACTAGCGGAATTTTGTTTTTGATCAAATGTTGCATTGTGACCGGGTTCTGACTTACGGCTCAAGATTCATATCTCCAGCTCACCGGGAAGTTACTCAAAAATCGATTGCAAGATTCCCCTCGTTTTTCAAGGATTTTTAGTTATCTCACTTAGCGCGCCACTTAGCGGAATTTTGTTTTCTTTAAATTGTATGGTCACCAGGTCTCGAACTATGTGCTAAGTTACAATTGTCTAGGTAAGCGGGAAGTTAGTTAAAAATGGATTGAAATATCCCCAAATTAAAATTAATTTTCTTAACAATCCATGCGTTATCTAGCGGATTTTTTTTGATCAAATGTTGCATTGCTAAGTACAAGTCTCTAGGTAACCGGGAAGTTAGTTAAAAATGGATTGAAATATTCCCAAATTAAAATTAATTTTCCTAATATCTCGATCCATACGACCTAGCGGAATTTTTTTGACAAAATATTACATTGTCACCGGGTTCTGACCCACGACCCAAGTTTCAAGTCCCTAGCTCAACTGCAAGTTACTCAAAAATCGATCGTAAAATTCCCTCGTTTTTCAGGGATTTGTAGTTATCTCACTTAGCGCGCCACCTAGAGGAATTAGTTTTCTGTAGATTGTACTGTCACCCAATCCTCGAACTGTGTGCCAAGTTTCAAGTCTCTAGGTCACCGGGAATTTAGTTAAAAATTCCCAAATCAAAATTAATTTTCTTAATATCTTGATCCATGCGCCACCTAGCAAAATTTTTTTGCTCACATATTGCATTGTCGCCGGGTTCTGACTCACGTTAGTTAAAAGTCGATCACAAAATTTCCATTTGAAATTTAATTTTCTGTATATCTCGATCCGTGCGCCACCTAGCGAATTTTTTTTCACTTGCATTGTAATGTATCCCAGATCTGAACTATGTTTTAAGTGTCAAGTGTCTAGCTCAACGGGAAAATTACCGAAAAATACATTTCCGTGGGTCAAAAATTCGTATGGTAATGAGGGTACAAACGTGAAAGGGACTTAATATAAAGGTATAAAATAAAAAAAAGAACAGTAAGAACCCACACAAGCAAAGAGGGAGATCAGGAGAAATGGGAGAAGAGAGACAGAGAATAATGAAATGATTTTATGTTTACAAAGGCATGCTTAATGGTTTCTCAAGTGCGAAACTACCAGATTGTTACCATAGATTTTGTACCATTTTTTGAATTCTATTCGGGTTTTACGCTCTTACTAAAGCTTGCATATATTTCCAATAATTTTTTTTCATTTCATTTTATTTAATTTGATCTTATTTTTAAATTTACCTTTTTCATTTATAAAGCTTTTCTATATTTAATGTTATTTAATTCAGGAACAGTATTGAAGTAAGTTGCTTCAATTTTATTTGGCAGGCCACTTGTTAAGCGTCCTTCAAAGGGACAAAAGTATACATAGATGTACGTACATTCGTTGAGGGGGCACTAGCGGCTTCACACGCGCACGTACACACATACGTATTGTACATAATTGTAAACTTAACCTACTTGTGGCTAGGGGCCTTTTGGATATTCACTCTCTATCGAAAGTTTGTATAGAAACTTTTGCGTTTTCGATTAGTTCCAAAAGAAAAAACTTATTTGCACTTTAAGTGGATAGGTGCGCCAAAGCACAAAGGGAGTGCAACATCAAAGTAGTTTTCGGAGTGTTGTTTAACATATTTATGTACAATAAAATATATTTTCTTGTCTACTTAAAAAGGTTTTAAGTTCTTTTAAAAAGGTCAGAAAAAAGGTATGACTTATAAAGAAAGAATAACAAATATACATAAATAAAAAACGACACAAAGTTTTAAAATTTTTCTAAGCTTGTAGATCTTATGATGAATGATACCCTAATGCTTCAATTATCTAGCTTTAAATTTAATAAGTTATAATAATCCGTGTAAACCTTCATAGAAAAGTATAATATATTGGGGTGTTTGCTGCGTTTTGGGCATA
Source organism: Eurosta solidaginis (assembly GCA_029619165.1). Taxonomy (NCBI): domain Eukaryota; kingdom Metazoa; phylum Arthropoda; class Insecta; order Diptera; family Tephritidae; genus Eurosta; species Eurosta solidaginis. The sequence continues at coordinate 34,645 of JARSSU010000522.1, read as the reverse complement.
AACTAAGTGAAATAGTTTTCTTCTACGCAAATATTTTTATAATAATTAAAAAATTAAAAATGAATTCGAAATACAATTGCTCAAAGCTTATTTCGAGCAGCTACAGAAAAAAATTGTAGAGCTATATAGAAAGTAAACAAGTGATGGTGTCAAGAAAATTCAAATGCAAAATTTTAATAAAAATATGCTTTTATTTGAACAAATACTTAATTTCATGTTTTTTACACGTTTGTGCTAATTATTTAATAAAAACTAAAATTATCTCAAAAACTAAGGTTACAGCTTATTTCGTGCACTGTGCCCTGCCTTAGAAAAACTAGTTTTTATTTAGTTTAGTACCTCGTATGACCACTTTTTTGTTAAATAACATCTTCAAGATGATTTCGCATAGATGCAAAATAGTTTTGGAGCGGCTTTGGGTGGTACCTTATGCCTTTCTTCGATAAGAGTAGTTTTTAAATCGCTAATCTTACTAATCTGCCTTTGCCGTGTAGCCGATTCCAAAATTGAGAAGTGGAAGTAAACTTATGAGGTGCGGGCAGTTCCATGTTATGGCACAATCCTGGATATGTGTTAAGGGGACTTGTCTTGGTTATTGCGAAATCGATCACGTACACCTAAATTAGGGAGATTCGCAACAAATTGCCTTTCGTAAGGTTAAATACAAATTTTTCTCCATTCTGGCTTCAAATAAAGTTATTTTGCCAACTCCAGAAGCAGCCAAGTAGGCCCGCTATTTGCTCTGAGTGTCTATTTAATCGCCACTGCTTCGCCTGCGCATTTCTCTGCGCTCCCTCTCAGCATCCATCAGGCGTGTCATGACTATAAATGCCATTTTGCTCACTGCAGTCCAGCACTCTTTTCTGTTGCACATTTGTGATACTAAATATCTCGTGGTAGGTTCCTCCCCAAAAACTCTATGCAAGCGAGTCTTTTCTCGTGGAAAACGGGGGCAGTGCAACATGACGTGATCTGCGTTTTCTAACTCCATGGTACACATTGGGCAAACAGGATCTTTCTCTATCCTACGCTTCCATAAATACTTTTTGAAACCGCCATGCCCACTCAGCATCTGCGTGAGATGGTAGTTCAGTTCGCCGTGCTGCTGCTCATTCCATTGAGCTACGTCCAAAACTAGCGTAAAGATCCAACGCCCTTTACTCGAGGCCTTCCACCGTTCCTTGCACTTATCTAGAGGTATATTCCTACATAAGTATATTCATATGTATGCCTCTAATTATCGTCCTACAAGAGTTTCCGGTGTTCAATGAGTTCAAAAAAATACGCTGTTTATGAATGCAATAATTGTCATATATCTCCTATTCAGCCTCATACTATACATCAATTAAGACTCATATCGGACGACTATTGCAAGAAAAGAAATGCGTTCATTTCAGACTCCCAAGTGAGCACATAAAGAGTGTAAACCCTCAGCCTTGTTGAAAAGTACGATATTTTGAATGAAACCCCTTAAAGGTTTGCCATTGCGTCGTCAGTGCTAATCGACGGCTCGATATACCAAGGGGTGTACTACGCAGGGTAATTCGTTGCTGCAATAAAAAACTCCAAAATTCTTACAACCATTGTTGATATGCGAATATTTAAGAAATTATTAGGCGAAGAGTACTTGAACGAAAAAGTGTCCCTACAAATTTACAAAGAGAACAGCAAAAACCTTATGATTACGTTCCCCTCAGACATACTGGGAGCGCTCATTGCTTTGGATTCCAAAATGAGTCAGAAATATATGAAAAATATGAGCCTCAGAAATGTGATCATGCAAGAGTCTTTTGCGACTCCGATATGATGAGATTTATGAGTTTTATACCAAGAGTGTTCAGCAAACAAAGCAACTTTGGAACAAGTAGTCATATTTTATTTTGGAAAAAAATTTCAACTAGCATTAAAAACAAATAAAAGGAATAACTAAGTAAGTCTATGTTCAGGTATATCAAGTCGAAGATTGTTTATGAAAACCCCACAGTTTGGTGTTTTGTATGATAGATATACAGCAGGGGGCACGAAAATAGAAGCAGTAAATTTAATTGTATTTCATCAGTAAAATGTTCCTTTTTTATTTTTCATAATTTAAGGAAAAAATTCACGAATTTCATAACTGAAATTATGCAAACCAATATGAAACCCCATTTACAAGGATATTCGATAATTCTAGAAATTATCATGGAAATTTCGAACTTTGTATTTAAAGTTTTCTGTATTTTTTTTGTTATTGTTTTATTTGGAGCTTTTCGGCCGGTTTATCTCAATAAAATCTACTTTTTTATTTCAATCAACGCGTTTCGACGCATATTCGCATCTTCATCAGGATTCTAATTTATTTTTCAGAAAATACGAAAAAACAAAGTTATTAAATACAGGCAAATTAATATGTTACATATAAAACTGATTTTACATTTCACTAAACTTACATTATTGACAACATTAAATTCGTCTAGTGTTGAGCACATATAAACATATATACACATAACATTAACAAACAGATACATTTTGTAAAAAAACTAAACCGCACAACACGTCTTTATTCGTCAATCTTTTGCATTGACTGTGATCGTTGTAGCATAAGCGCAGTTTATGTGTCGACGTCTTCTTGAAGTCATCGCTGTATGTATTTGTTGCTGTATGGCGCAACCACTTCTAATGTCATCCTTCTCTGGTTCTGTTCTCCACGTCTATACTTTTGTTTCATCAAAATTGGCTGTGTGTTTACTTTCCGTCAGGTGTGTGATAGTGCCGTGGAACTTTTGTTGTTTTTTAGCATCTTGCTTATGCTCGTATATTCTCGTTCCTAACGATCTTTTCGTTTGTTCCAATGTACACTTTATTGCATTTTTCTCCTTCTTTTCCCATTGCACTTTATTTCATATACTACATGTGTAGTTTTCCTTGTGAATTTTGCCCTTTGTCTTGTATAAATGTTTTGGATTGTGTGATGTGGTTTGTGTGCATATCCATATTGGTATTTTCTTATTATCTTCCTCAAAGTGTTTGTTGTCCGTTAGCTTTGTATATATGTCAGTCCGATGTATATTTCTTATTGTTTTCGTTTACTTGTGCATTATCAATTTTAAGTTTAGTTTTGTTCTTGGCTGTTGTTGTTAGTGCGCGTCGATTACATTATTAGGTGAACCCATTACCCATTATTCGTAGTAAGTGTTTTTTATTGCAACTCGTTCGTCTTCATGAACTCCTGATCACTCAGGGACGTAACTCAGTTATAAAGTAATAGCCGTTTATAGTCGTTTCGTCCCGCCGTTTTATTCCTTTTTTGACTCCATGGGTGATTTGATGCATGAAAATGTCGATCATTCTGATGATGCTACGTGCTTTTTTGTACCAGTGGTTTGGTGGTGATATTGTATCTGGAGAATTGTGAATCTCCACATATAAAAAAGCGAAATTTCTGGACTTTTCTGTTTCGAGGGTTTTGAATTGAAGTTTCTAGTATGTTGTCCATTATGAAGGTATTTAGAATTTCTTCCACGTCTATATCTAACTATAGCGAAGAAGGAAGGCGAAAGATATCATCTACATATTTGGTGATGGATTGATAGTGTTATGTATGTATGTTGGAATACTCAGAGTTCCGTGAGGCTGTCGTCTATATTTTATCGAAAACTATGTCAGAGATATAGGCTGTCCTGTGACAAGGATTGCGCATCGGCATGCCATAAATTTGCTCGGGTAGTACTTTTCATCGTATAAAAAGTAATTATTTCTCTCAAATTGCCCGGTGGTCTATCGGTAGGTGGTAAAAAGAGATACACCGTCTAGTGATATAAGGATTTCATCGTCATCAATGACTGTATTCCTTAGGTGGTCTTTTAGTTGCAGATAATTTTTTATTTTGTATTCTTCGGATATAATATTTTTAGGATCTTTCCTATGAATTTTGATAACTTCGAGCATGGTACATTTAACGACGATGATATCGGTCGAAGTGGAGTCGTGTGCTCTTTATGCGCTTTTGGTAACCCGTATAGTCTTGGTGCGCTCTAGCGGACTGGACATGCCAAATATTGCTTTTCCTTCTGATTATATTTCGGGCTTGGTAGAGGTCATCACAATTTTGTTGTTCTTTCTTAATAGAGTTTGTGTGGGGTAGTTTAATAGTTTTGTATGTGGTTTTGTCGCTCAGTAGGTTTTCATTTTTCCCTTGTAGTCAGATCTGTACATCATGACTGTCCTATTACTTTGCTGCATTTGTAATTATGATAGATTCTTGGTGCCGCTTTATGAATTGCTTGGTTTTTTTGTATATTTAAGAATGAATTTTCTTTCGGGGCTGTTTTTAGCTTGTTTTTATACGTATTACCCTCGTTGCGAACTGGATCTAACCATGTCTTTTTCTTGTCATTTCTATTGTTGTATACCTTGTTCGATGTCTGTTATGAGGTGTATGGGGGAAAAACTTGTTCCAGAAATTGGGAGAGCGAATTATTTCCTAGGGAGAGTAACCACTGGCACTTACTGGAATCTCTATTTTGGTTTTATCATAAACCACTCTTCGTTGTATTTTAGGTCAAATTTCTCAAAAATGTTCTTATCGATTTTTGCAGTTTTCTATTAAGATTCTCTTCTGTTTTCCTTTTCATATCCTTTAAAAATCTGTTTTGGGTATCCGCTACTGAGGTAAAATTCATTTTCTTCTAAAATTCGTATAACATTTGCCTAATTTTTCTTATCTGGTCATTCGCAATTTTAATATGTACTATGTGTGCCTCTTTAATTTCCAAGTTCAAAACCTTCATCAAGAATTGGTTTTCAATTTTCTGTATTTGCTTAATGGTTTGGAGCTTTCGGTCGGTTTTATCTCAATAAAATCTACTTTTTTATTTCAATCAACGCGTTTCGACGCATATTCGCATCTTCATCAGGATTCTAATTTATTTTTTAGAAAATACGAAAAACAAAGTTATTAAATACAGGCAAATTAATATGTACATATAAAACTGATTTACATTTCACTAAACTTACATTATTGTATTTTTTGAGTATGCAGTTTTGTAGCCCCAATCAAGCTACTGGTCTTTCGAAATTCGCGTTGATTTTCTACAGTCTTTTTCCCAACGGGACTGTCGAAAATCAGTGCGAGTTTTGAAATGGTTTGCATAGTTTTATTTACAAAATTCATTCAAGGTTTTTCTTGAACTACCTAAAGTAAAAGCCAAGAATTTGACTGGTGAAATTTGGTAAAAATTTCCACTGATAATTTCATGTTCGTTGCTGTACAACAGGATAGTCCGATTTGAGAACTTTTTGTTGAGTTCAAAACTTACCTACATATGTGATATAATAATTTTAAATTTCCTGAATGCTCCGGAAGCTTGCCAAAATATTATAAAACTGTTTTTTAAATAATCATAAAATAATATGGAATTGACAAATTGAAATATTACCAATTTGAAGCGTAACTTTGAAACTTTGATTTGGGTACGCAAGGCTAGAGCTAAAGTACCATTCTTATGAAAACTTGCAAATCCCCATACGATTTGTATAGAAAAACTTCAAACGGGTGATATACCTTTAAACATATATATAAATTGCTGAAATTTTTAAGGCCCACTTGCAGAACGGCAAGTTATTTTTTTAGCTCAGAGTTAGCCATGAAAATTTGTCAAAAATGTATGAGTTGAACCACTCATAACAGGTTAACTCTGAGTTAAAAAGTTAGCTTGACGTTCTGCAAGTGGGCTAACCGTTTATTTTTTTTGGATGCCTACAAATATATTTCCACCATACCAAAAGGAAAAAATACTCCACCTTCGCGCTCACCCTAATGTATAAGCATGTGCTCTTGCACTAGGAAAACGTAACAAAACGATAAAGGGTACTGAAGATGACACAACGGCGAGATGGGTTTATCTTTAAACCAAAGCTAACAAGGGACGTCGGAAAGTTGTTTCAAAATAATTCGGTAAATGGAATAGAGGGACCCATCTGTTTGAAAAATTCATTTTATTGCGCGGGTTGGTTGTGGTAGATGGAGAAAGAGGGAGAAAGAGAAGCTAAAGGTTAGAAACGTTATCAAGGGGAAAACCGTTGAAAAGAGAGAATTGGGGAAGAGATAAAGATGTGTGGATAGAGTCAGAGAAATGCACAAAAATAGAAGACAACAAAAATGAAGAAGAACAATTGTAAGATTGTTACATTTTACGGTGTTCTGAACTTAGTTTAAGCTAATAAACTAACTAAAACTTAACTCCAAGTTAGTGCTAAATAAGCCAAATAAACAAGGTCACATTATTATTCAATTATTTTCTCTCAAAAAGCTCATTACTTTTGTATGGCGATGATCCAAAAAAAGTCACGGGTAGTTGCACATCCAAGACATGGTAACCAAAATGTTGTTTCTTGTGGAGGTTATTGCTATGGTTATGGGATCCCGTAAAATAGATACCAAATATTACTAGCTGTCTTAGTTATTACATCTGAAAGTTTTTTCTGTACCGAAAAACCACGCGTCGGTTTACTTTCGTCGACGATATGTTTTACTTAAAAATATTTTGGCAAGTTTAAAAACAAGCTACCCTCTGGCTCACATGAGCTGATGAAAAGCATTAAATATATGAATGTACGTACTGCGAAAAATTTGTATGTATTTGTAAACAATGCATGCACCATTCGCAACATATAAAACTCTTACAAATTGGCATACGAAAGCGTGGAGCCGTAGGTAAAAAGAAAGAAAACAAGTAAGGAAGGCTAAGTTCGGGTGTAACCGAACATTGTATACTCAGCTGAGAGCTTTGGAGACAAAATAAGGGAAAATCACCATTTAGCAAAATGAACCTAGGGTAACCCTGGAATGTGTTTGTTTGACATGGGTATCAAATGGAAGATATTAAAGAGTATTTTAAAAGGGAGTTAGCCATAATTCTATAGGTGGACGCCATTTCGGGATATCGCCATAAAGGTGGACCAGGAGTGACTCTAGAATGTGTTTGTACGATATGGGTATCAAATTAAAGGTATTAATGAGGGTTATAAAAGGGAGTGGCCCTTAGTTTTATATGTGAAGGCGTTTTCGAGATATCGATGAAAATGTGAACCAGGCTGACCCAGAACATCATCTGTCGGGTACCGCTAATTTATTTATATATTTAATACCACGAACAGTATTCCAGCCAAGGTTCCAAGGGCTTTTGATTTCGACCTGCAGAACTTTTTCATTTTCTTCTACTTAATATGGTAGGTGTCACACCCATTTTACAAAGTTTTTTCTAAAGTTATATTTTGCGTCAAAAAACCAATCCAATTACCATGTTTCATCTCTTTTTTCATATTTGGTATAGAATTATAGAATTTTTTTATTTGTCGTAATTTTCGATACCGGAAAAGTGGGCGTGGTCATAGTCGGATTTCAGGCCATTTTTTATACTAAGATAAAGTGAGTTCAGATAAGTACGTGAACAAAGTTTAGTAAAGATATATCGATTTTTGCTCGTGTTAACGGCCGAGCGGAAGGACAGAAGGTCGACTGTGTATAAAAACTGGGCGTGGCTTCAAACCGATTTGGCCCATTTTCACAGAAAACAGTTATAGTCATAGAGTCTATGCCCCTACCAAATTTCACAAGGATTGGTAAATTTTTGTTCGACTTATGGCATTAAAAGTATTCTAGACGAATTAAATGAAAAAGGGCGGAGCCACGCCCATTTCGAAATTTTCTTTTATTTTGTATTTTGTTGCACCATATCATTACTGGAGATGAATGTTGACATAATTTACTTAGTACTGTAAAGATATTAAATTTTTTGTTAAAATTGACTTAAAAAATTTTTTTTTAAAGTGGGCGTGTTCGTCATCCGATTTTGCTAATTTTTATTTAGCGCACATATAGTAATAGGAGTAACGTGCCTGCCAAATTTCATCATGATATCTTCAACGACTGCCAATTACAGCTTGCAACACTTTTAAAATACCTTCTTTTGAAAGTGGGCGGTGCCACGCCCATTGTCCAAAATTTTACTAATTTTCTATTTTGCGTCGTAAGGTCAACCCACCTACCAAGTTTCATCGCTATATCCGTCTTTGGTAATGAATTATCGCACTATTCGGCTTTTTCGAAATTTTCGATATCGAAAAAGTGGGCGTGGTTGTGGTCCAATCGTTCATTTTAAATAGCGATCTGAGATGAGCGCCAGGAACCTACATACCAAATTTCATCAAGATACCTCAAAATTTACTCAAGTTATCGTGTTTACGGACGGACGGACGGACGGACATGGCTAAATGATTGTCTTTTTCGCCCAGATCATTTTGATATATAGAAGTCTATATCTATCTCGATTAGTTTATGTCGTACGGATTACCGTTATGCGAACAAAGTTAATATACTCTGTGAGCTCTGTTCAGTTGAGTATAACAAGTAGACGAAAAAACCTAGCATTTTCACATGAGTACTTTGTGCAAGAGACCTTGAGTATTGCCACTTACCTCAATTTGTTGTGCCGAAAATGTTTGCAGTCAGTGAAGATAAATAAATGAAAACCAAGGTGTGCTATTCTCTTTTAAAGCGATAGCAGATGATGAAATGAAAAAAAGTTGCCAAGGGTTGTGTGTCTGAAAAACAGTTAAACATATTCTTTGCGCTATAAAGGGAGGGTACTCAAGCAACTGGAGATGTTATGGAGGCTTTTACCTAACACAAGATGTGATACGTATATGTTTGTGTATGTATATTATACTGTGCAAAAAAAGCTGTAGAAGTGCGCCCCAAAATTGAGGCTTATGCTGAGAGCATCTTGAAACCTTTTTTTCACCGATCCTACAAATACAGCCGAAATTGTTTTTTGTTGTTATTGATTTTTATGTTTCATTTTTTGCCTTGAAAATATCTATAATTCCTGCAAATACAATTTTTTGTAAGGCCGTTTTTTACAGTTTGTCTGAATAAACGAGTTGCAGCCCCTTAATTATAATATTATTATCACCAAACATGAAAAAAGCGAATAAACTGACACGTCTGCAGAGCTCAAGATATTAAAAGGAATAGGAATTAAGAGCCGGGTACTTTTGCGAATTCTTGTACTTTTTATATCCTAGCTCATTTTTCGAACCGAAACCTTCTTCCGCTACCTAGACCTAGAACAGTGCACATTTCCTTAGCTTTACGTAAAACGACTGCTTTGCATTTTTAAATCTAAAGAGGGTGGACAGAGTCGAGCTTTTAGAGAAGTGCACAGGGCTGGGGGCATGCACTAATAAAGTTTGAATGCCCACTAAGAAGATCTAGAGGCAAATCAAAGCTCTGGGGCTTTCCAGGAAATAGGTGAGGGATATTTTTAACCTGCAAAGGTCATGGGTTGTGACAAGTGCTGAGTGAATAACGGGATCTACTGAGGATATAAATACTTAAAATTGAAAGTACAAAGAGAACCTCATGGAAAATCTCTAGCAAAAGTGCAAGGTTATAGAAACTCTAACCTAAGAATGAAATAGTTCTAAAAACGAAATAAGAAGATAATGGAAATTTGACAGGTAGTAGTGAAAAGTTCCTTAGGGCGCTTGTCGGCGTACAGTTTCTTCAAGATGTGGCGTTAAAGGATGATAAGCAATCTGATACGTGTCAGGAAAAGCAAGTAATACCAAAAGGGAGTGTGCCGCTAAAAAATTGTCCAGAATCATTTAACTTGCTTACAATGAAACATCCCTGCTATACTGCAAATGTTAGGTGAAGGGCTCAAGATAATTTTAGGATGGGTTCATAAAATTGATCATCTGCCGTGCTGTTGTATGACGGCCTGCGTCGTCTTCCTAACCAAGGCGAAAAAAATTACTTTGCCGTGCGGTCTATTTTGGATTGGGAAATCAGTGAGCAGGAGAACGCGGCAAGGTAAGATGGTATTACTTATGCTAGGCGTTGGTCATCAAGCAATTGCTTCAATGGTTGAACAAAGGCAAACGGCTACCAGCAATATGCTTTCTGAAAGATAGATCGCCTCTGGCTGATCATTGAAATGGACGCGATGCTCATGAAATTGGACTAGAGGTAGTCTGTGAAGGAAAACACATCGCAAAATTTCTTTGAGCCGTTCTAGACAGAAATTTGCTCTAGTATTTGTAGAGAGACAGAGTTATTTTTTAACATTTATCTGGTTCTGATAGGGATCTAGACTTTTGTCGAATAAACTATTGATAACACTGTAAACATATCCGTCAATATGGGGTGCTTCGGGCTAATCAGTTCAACCTAACCTCGCCATGCCAAAACTTAATTGACAATCTATAGGGCACCGGATGAAGCTTTGACGGAGAAAACCCGGTACGAAGAGCAACACATGAGAAAAAAAGTTCCAGTACATTTTTTGTATGGGTAATATGTAAAAAGAAAAAAATTAGCCCTATTATCAAGAGGAGATTTACATCACGCTGTCATCCAATTGCATGGTGCTTATTTTTATTTTACCTACAAAATTGGTGACATGGAACCTACATGTTTTATGCCAATTCTGAACGGCGACTGTTAATGCAGATGAAATTTCACTATTGAAGCTTTTCAGAAATACACTCGGAGTATTGTCAAACACTATCGGGGGAGACCCCACTTAGAAAGCCTTTTTAATAAGTTCTTGATCTTGATTTGCTCAGAACTTGAACCAGGACCATCGGTGTAGTAGGAAGATCACGTTACCTCCAAAACACGGCGGGCCGTTTTTATGTTTCGCTTATGCGGTCAACTAAAATGACGGAAGAAGAATTATAGATTTGCATTAAATTTTGTAAAATTTACATTAAATTGGAGTTAAATTTACACGAAAATCCATGCAAACATACATATGTAGTAAAATCAAAAAATAGGGTGTTGCATATTTTTTCCCATGCGATTCCGCATATAAAACGCTTTGGATAAAATAATAGGAAATTAGGACTTTGCGTTTGTTGCCAATTTCAATATAACATTACCTTTTTTTCTGTGTACAAACTGCATGTAGCCTACTATTAACATCCCTTAAAGTTAGCATCTTCCAAATCTTATTAAAAAAACCAGTCATTCAAAAAAACGTATACAATTATTTGCACGCACTTCCGCTTTTGTAAGTTCAAAATTTCCTTCAAAGGTTTTTTAAAATTTTTTTATTTCTAATTTTGCTTTTTTGTTCTTTTTTGTTTGTGGCTCAGCAAATTTGCTAACTTATCAAAGTGCGAAACTTTGTTTGTTCCTCAGAAAAAAAACTCCGCAGGCATACAAGTTGCGAAAGTAAACCAAAGAAAACGGTGCAAAACAAAAATAGAGTAAGTAATACAGATAAATAAAAAATGGTGAAAAAAATGGAAGCACAAAGTCATAATTCCCCAAAGCCCAAGCAAAGCAGCAAATATAATCGCTGTACCGCATAAAAGATAATAATCAGTGGCCGTTGCTGGTGTGGTCGCTGATGGACTCTAATAAGCTTCTAAGATAATAAAAATTATCATAAAAATGTATCCACTTGTCATTCACTATTTTTGTAAGCCGTCCTGTTTTGTTTTTTCCTAACTTTTTCTTATTGTTTCCTGTCCTAATTTTTAAAGCTTCTATCACTTAAAATTGCTATTGCACACTCACACATACCCATAACCACATAAACACTGTTCGGTGGTATATGAATGACAATGATTCGGCTAGTTAGCCATAAATAAAATGCGGCAACAACAACAACATCAACAAACGAATTTCAATATAAAAATATAGAAAAGCTGTTAACTTATTTTCGCATTATTATTTGCTGTAAATTATTTTTAAGCTCTTAAGTAATATTTAACCGCAATGAGCTTTACAAATGCCATGCTTGTTTTTATTTATTCCCAGGCATCAGCTGTTTATTGAAAAGCCTTTTTAATAATTCAAAGCAGCTAAATCGCACCAGCATCAAAAAACAGTTGCAAATAGCAGTTCTGGTTAAAAGCGGTTTTTACTCCATCTACAGCAGACGCAGGCCTCGTGACTGACAATCAATCATACAATAATTCATTCAGTCAGTCATTCATTTAGTGTAGTTAGTCAGTAAAATTTCTAGTCATCATTATATTCATTCATTTCATTTCATTTAAATGCTTGATTGTACTTATTAGTAGCGCAGCTGCGTTTGGGCGTATTCTACTATTTATGTACATATGTACAATTTGATACGTATACGTCATGTATTACCACAATCAGCATTTAATGCATGAGTCCTTCCTGCTATCTACTTAAGTACAGTGCGCTCATCATTATGGCACATGATTCAATTTTTTATAAGTAAATATATTACTATAGTGTGGCGTAAATCAGCAAATTACGTTGTAACTTTTTACGCGTAGCTACATGTAACAGCCGAAAAGAAACAGTAGGAAACCAATGTTCTTGAGTTCACTAGAGCTAAGTACGGAGTAAAAGTTAAACTAACATTCAGAAACGAATAATTTCAAGCCTTTTTGATAAAAGATTCGGCGGCTTCTTATGCGTAGCAACCAACAGTGACAACTTATGTTCTCTACCGGACTATTATCGATAGCGAATGTTTCATCGTAGATTTTTAGTATTATCGCACGAGTCATCGACATTCTGGTGGGTTATTATCGGGTGTGTGTCATTGATATCATGTTGAAGATTTCATATTAAAACCTGATATAATGTTTCAATAGATTTTTGTGATATAAAAATCCATATCATTTTCGACAATAAATCGTTATATTTTATGTATCGGTAATTTTTGATATTATTTTAATAATATTTCTAATATGTTGCGATAACCAAACTCGAACATTTTGATGATATCATATCATATCACTTTTCTTTCTAATATCGATTCGATAACTGTTTGATAGTGACATCGACAAATTTTCTCATAAGATAAGCGGTAGCCGAAAACGATAACTTTTGCAAACGTGCCGGTCACTTGTCATCGCATAGGTTACTCATGACACTTCGATAGTAATGTCGATATTCCTTTCACACTCGGACGATAACCCACAGTTTACAGTAAGGCTGGCAAAAGTAGTAACGCTAATTGTACGTTACTGTTCGCACTATGGTACAGTTAGGCTTAGATGCAGGGAAGGCGTTGCCGCGCTGGGACCAGGTGATGTGATGGCTCTATAGTTGGCGCGAATGTAGAAAATGTAGGCGGTAATTGCGTATTCCTCCTATTCATACTATGTTTAATTGTATGTATCAGATCAACAGCAACTACCTATGTTGGCTTGCTGAGCAGCATTGTTGTGGAAAAGAAAGAAGACGCGCTTAACGGGGACAGCAACTGTCACAAAGATTTGAAGGAATTTTAGGGATCGACGTTCATTTGGAGCATGTATAGACATACCCATTCCCTGGACATCATCTTAACACTATGGACACATTCAGTTATTACGAAATTTTTATTTACGGACCAGTTCAAGACTTTCTTTTTCTTTTAGGATCCTTTTTTACATTAACTACTCCAAACTTTATATGCAGGTCAAACAAATGTTAGTACACACTGCCGACTGGAAGGTTCTCGCCAGTTATATATCAGGTAATTGGCTGGGTGTCCAAATCTTACGGACTAGCTGTAAATCCAGATTACAATTGAGCAAGTCATTCTACAAATATATAAAATAGCCCCTTGGCGGGGATTCTGTCAAAGACTCGTGCTTTAGCGGAAATGTATGCTACACCTAACATTGCATCATCTCCAAGCGGAGATAGACTTCTATAAGGATGCCGACGATATGTCCAACGCGTCATACTACTACCGATATAACATATTATGTCTATATATCATGCGGCTACAAAGGCTGGCTGAAAAACTTTACGGTCGATGCAGGGTTCTGAGATCGTTGGAGTCGCATTAAACTACTTTCTATAACGTTACACGATGCCAGAGCTCAAACTGAAACAGCTGGCCGCTAAGCGACACTACAAGGTTTATAATGCCTTCTCTCTCTCGTGCTGATGAAAGTATTCATGGTCACTGCCCTATGGAAGCCCAATGGTGGAATGTGAATGTGACAACTGAAAAATTATTTTTTATTGAAATACAAAAATATACACTGGAAAATAACAGCACTACTCGGCGCCACAGCTGTAAGGAAGAAAATAATGCATGAAATTTTTTGACAAGGCATGCTAGCTCGACTCTTTTGTTGTCACATCGTATGTGTGTGAACTGCTCCGTTTCTCGCAAGGACAAGTGTAAATGTTCAGCATGGATGTATGTATATGAGTCCGCGGAGGAAATATTAAGAGTCTAGGAGTATTTTTCTGACCAACCGAACATAAAATCGTACAGCTGAGATAATTTTACAGCAAAGAGATGACATAAGATAAATGCATTGTTTAGTTTACGATTTATTGGTTTGATACCAGTCAGGTGTATAGTGCAATGTTGTATCTAAACTGAACTTTTGTATTCGAATAATACGGTTTTGCGATTAACAAAACATTCTAAAAATCCGAGTACGGTACTAGACACTGCACAAATGACACTATAAAAAATGAGTATTGCAGGAGGCCACGCATGCCTACGCACCCTCCCCAGTGTCATATGTCGTGCGTCAGAGATACTCCACACGCCTCACGTCGCGACGCCTCGCCCTCTGCTCGGACTCAAATACACAGCGTGGGCCCTTACCCATATTATCTAACCTCTAGTATATATACTTCCTTTACGTCTGTAAAAGATTAAGAGTTTATCTCCATCCTTGATGCGATAGAGTTATGACAATTCACTCATTCGTATAAGTAAACCGCGACATACTTCAGTACTTTAGTTGTTATCTCTTTTGGGAATCAGTTACGGCAGTTTTTTAGAAGAAAACAAATAGTGCTGTCTAGATTCCTATGAGACCCAGTGTTGTATGTGTGCATGTAGTTATCATATCTATTACATCTATTAAAAAGTACTATATACACTGCATATATAGTATGTATACTTTAAGATAATATTTTTTCCATTGTGTACGAGACGCTATCAAGTACTTTGTCATAGGCCCAGCTGCTTTCAGTTATTGCCAGTAGTGCAATACACATGCAAACGAATGTCTCATAAAGGACATTTATAAATATTATATTGATTCAAGCACGTTTTTCAGTACATAATTTAACATGTGTTGTCATTTAAAAGGTCCAACACAATATTTAATTACGCTTACTTGTTTGAAATATGCATATGAACAGTCAATGCCAAACAATATAGATGTATTAGTACATGTTTGCCTCACATTTAGCAGCGTTTGAAAATATTTAAATGACTTTAGCTTACTAGCAACACATACAAAACAGTTTAATAAAAGCATTTTAAAATGCCCCCCATTAAAGTTTCAGTACCTAAGAGCTTATAAATCATGATATTCATTTTCCTGTTTTCATGAATAAAAGTAGTTAAAATTTGGTCTGCTACTGAATTTTTACAGTTAAGATGTAACCACTATCTGTGTGAAAAAGGACATATTTGAACTAAGAAGAAAACAATAGCGAAACTCGACTTTGTTCCACGATAGTCTCCTTTGAGGGGGATACACTCAGCTCAACGCATTTTGTCTTATAAATTCTAGGTGCAAGTCCAAACACTTATTCTCCTAGGTGGCGTAGTATTACTAAGATTTGTTATCGTTGCTGGCCTCCAACTGTGCACTGATGTGCAAAAGACAAAATCTAAATAAGCTCAGAGTTCGCCAGTGCAAGTGACACGTGATTGATTATTCAAACTACTCTACGCACGTGAGTCACAAAGTATTTAATACATAAACAACTATAGACATCATGACTCCTTTCTTACGTTTCCGTTTATCTGCATGTCATATCTTGTTCATGCATTCCTCTTCCTTCCTTGATTCCTTTTCTCTTCCTATCTTTTTTGCGGTACTTTCCTTTCTTTTCTTTGTTCTTTCCTTTATGTAGTTTAGACGTTTTTATTTAATCTGTATAGTATTTCATTTACTTAACTTAATTCTACTTATTGTATTTGATTATTTTGTAAATTTTTTTATATATATATATATTATATATTTCCTTTTATTTTATTGTATTATAATAAGTTTGTTTATGTATCATGAGTTTGATTTTATTTAGTATGAATAAGCGTTGTCTTTATCGCTTTTAAATGTACGTGAAAACATTATTGAAGCAATTTTTAACATTAGACAGATTATTAATATATGGCACAGGCATCGATGACGAGACTGGCTGAATGCGTTGTAACACTCACCCATCGTAGGAGTTCGGTCAAATCCCACTCCCGGGAGAACGAAAACAGCGCGCCTTGATTCTTGAAGATATTACACGCGTATTGTAACGAATTCTGCCAAATCCGCTTATTGCCCTTGCTCGGTCGTATCGCTAAAACTGTTGCAATAAATAGCTCTAATATGAATAAGGAAAAATGGCCTTCCTTTATTAAAATTACCATGGCACAATAACACTCAAAACAGTGTGCACACGGAAGTAGCTGACTAATATCCAAACTGATAGCTTAGACATGAACGACTATTCAAACATAATACTGCTATGGCTCGCTAGCCTATCGTCTTAGTCGAAACACTGTGTGACAAACTCAATACTCAAACTGAATTTCTTCTACTCGGCACTGCGCCGCTTTATAGTTTACGGCCTGCATTACACTAGCTCTTCTATTCACCAGAACTTACCAACTATTTCGCAGGTGTACTGGTGGTTTATAGTCTCAATAGTTTCTACTGGTTTACAATTTCTACTGTGTTGTCAGCGTCTCTCAGATGTATGTGGTTTAGTTTGTAGTTTACAGTCTCTCGCACACAACGTAGGGCGTATAAGTAAATGCATACTGTGTGGCGTGACATCGCTTGCGCTGCCTATATAGTGCGTATACAGTGATTTGGATTATGACGTAAAACATCGCTTAGCATGGCGGCCTTACTGTCTATCGCGCCTAGGATCGGTATATGCTTAGTGATGCTAGAGTATCCGTGACAGGCTGCGCCTCACATAAGTCTGATCGTCTCAGATGCATGGACAAATCTCGCGATCTTTCAACCGCTGCTAGCATCGCCATTTGTACCACTCGTTGCCACTCGCGTGGTTTCTCAATGCTTGGTATGCGGTAGATCGGTATCAACTGGTCTTCTTCACACCTTGTACGGGCCTCCACAACACTGCACCGAAATTTGGAGGGAACGTGGGAACCCCTTCCGCCGAGTGCGAGTTGTATATCAACAATACAAATCTGCCGCCAAGAAAACCTTCGAATTATTTCCTTGTCGTACTGTGTTCATCTTACTACTTAGTATCTGCGATCGTTCCCTCGCACTCTGTGCTTGGCCAATTTGAGATCTATATATAATTATATGGATGAAGAGAGAAGGAAGACGAGATGAGACATATATACTTGCAGAGCTTGCGTCGCGCTCTGCAGGAATCGTGTAATTTCCTTTGCATAATCAGTATCGTTCCGACGCTTCACAACAGTAGTGTGCCTTGGCTTGAAACCACCCTTGCATTCTTTCTTCGTTTCAGTACGTCCGTTAGGGACTTTTCAATGGAAGTGTTTCTCTCACAGTACCTTCGGTTGCATTTGTTGGCCCATTTGTTCCATCAACCTTTACCTTTGAATTTCGTGGCTTTCGCGGAGTCTTCTCCACCAGTACCGATTACTGCTGAACCCTTTTTCCAAACTAAAGTTAAGTGGCACATCTTGGTTCTCATAACGCATCACCCTTCTCTGCATATCGATCTTGATGTCAATGGTAACCAAGAAATCCACTCCAATATAACTTCATCAACAATCTCCGCCACACCAAATTTGTGTAAGAACCATGACCTTCCCATCATACTTCACATATCACTTCTCCTGAACTTGGTTATACTCGCCAGTGACCGTACGCAACTTTGCTCCAGGTAACGGATTTTACTCTCCTGTTGACCAAATCAGATCAAATCAAGGAATGAGATGCCGCCGTATCTACAGTCCAGTACACGCTCTTACCATCCACATTCCCTCTGATGTAAGACTGCTTGATTTCCTTCCATCTGCGACACAGATATCACAGGACATTCAATAGCGGGCAAGTTTTCGTTCTTACATCCGACACGCTCTTGCTCACTTCCGCCAGCTTTGCGTTTACGGCCACCCACATTGTTGGAACTATAGGACCAAGATCGCAATGACGTGCAATGTGACCTGGGTTGCCGCACTTGAAACATTTAATAACTCCGGCATCTTCTCTTGAGATCCCTCAGTGCTCCAAAATTGTGGTCTACCCACTCTGGCCTTTCTACTTCCACACGGCGTGCTTTGAAAACTAGCTTACACAGAAGCGACGTGTTTCCTGAATCAGAGCATGCGATACCGTTTCAGCAATGTTAGTTTTGAATTCGCATAGTAGGCCCGCTTCGTTTCCACATCTCGTATGCCATTTATAAATCTGAATCTTTACCTTTCAGTGGTATTCCACGGTGCGTCCCCATTTGCGAGATGAGCTAACCTTTCAACATCCGAGGCAAACTCCTGCAAAGTCTCATTCGCTCTTGTGATGGTTTTGCAACTCATTTGGAATATTCTGTTTCCTATGCTCGCTTCCATAACGTCGTTCTACAGCAGTCATCATGTTTTCATAACTGTTCCGTTCGTACTATGGAATCCTCTATAAGATTTCCGCTGCAGGCCCTTTCAGTGCTCACGAACAATGACAGCAACTTATCTTCCGCATTCCAAATGTTCACTGCTGCGGTCTTCTCAAACTGTAGCTGAAGGCCTGGAAAGGAACAGAACCGTCGAATGACGGTGTTTTACCTTTGGATTGCTTGCTGAAACAGCTGGGCGGTTTAGTTGTAACTGCTCCATACGACCTTTTACGCTTCTATTTCGGCATCAATTTTGTCCTCGAGTTGTAAAATTTTTGCATCTGCTCTTCAGTTTCACAAAGAGCAGCGATGATACCTGTTCAGAAATTGTGGCCGACATTTCAGATATACGTGCCTCTTGCGCTTCCAGTGAGATGCCAAATATGTCTCTGTTCTTCCAATTGTGATGTTATACGGGTTCCTGCGATTCCAGTTGGGATACCATATACGTCTTCTGTTCTTCCAGTTGTGAAGAAATTTGGGTTTCATGTGCTTCAATCTTCGATGGTATGCGTGTCTCCTGCGATTCCAATTGTGATGACATGTTGGTAGATATTTGTGATGACATTTCGGAAATTTGTGCCGATATTGCAGCCATATCATTGCAGGTCTGTGTTCGCCATGTGTTTGCGGTGGTTCGCCATTGTTATTTCCGCACGTAGGAAAGCATACCTTCACATCAATTCCTTCTGCTTCCATACCCTCTGAGCCGTGCCTGAAATTCAAGTTTAACGCCGCTTGTATTCAATCCACGGCTCTCCCAACTCCTTCTTCAGTTGCTGGATCTTTAATTCACTGAACCTTGCCATGTCCTTGTTGTCCTCTGGAACTTATTCAACAATTCCTCTTCTGACACCAATTGTAACGAATTTGCTGCAATATCCTCTTATTTGCCCCTTTGCAGGTTCGTATCGCTAAAACTGTTGAATAAATAACTCCAATATTGAATAATGGGAAAAAATGGCCTTTATTAAAATACTTCACAATAACACTCAACTGTGCAACGAATAGCTTATAACCAAACTGTAGCTTAAATGAACTGACTTTCAAAATAATACTGTTATTGCTCGCTAGATATCGTCTTAGTCGAAACTGTTTGACAACTCAAATCAAACTGAATTTCATTTTACTCGCTTGTGCCGCTTTTATAGTTTACGCTGCATACATCTAGGCTCTTCTATTTCCAGAACTTACCAACTATTTCGAGTGTTTATAGTTCTCATATAGTTTCTACTTGTTTACAATTTTCTACTTTTCAGCGTCTCTCAGATGTATGTGAGTTTGTAGTTTACAGTCTCTCGCACACACGTATGCGTATAAGTAAATGCATCTGTGTGTGACATCGCTCGGCTGCCTTATATATGTGTATACATGATTTGATTATTGACGTAAACATCGCTTAGCATGCCTTAGCATCGCCCTAGTGATGGTATAGCTTAGTGATGCTAATATCCGTGACAGTATTATCGATACAGCTGTGGCCTGTCCGTCCTCATGTTACGTTTTTCAAATTTTTTCCAAATTATTAAATATACGATTTTATTTATTTTTTAGTTCGTTTTTATTTTTTGTTTATTCCTTGGGTTTATTTTATTTTACTTTATTTTAATTTGTTTTATGTGGATTGATTTTATTTTATTATATTTTTTGCAACTTTCATGAAAATTAAATGGTATATTATTTAATTTTTTACTTTGTTCTACTTTATTTCTTTATTTTATTTTATTTTATTTGATTTTATTTTATTACTTCATTTTATTTTATTTTATGTTACTTTATTTTATTTTTTTTATTTGGTGATTTTTTTTTATTATATATTTTTTAAATTTATTTTTTATAATTCAATTTCTTATTATTCTATTTCATTTTATTTTAGTGCATTATACTTTAGTTTTTTTGTACTATTTTATTTTATTTTATTTTTTTTAGTTTATTCTCATTTTTATTTAATCTCGTTGCGTATTTCTTTTACTTTGCTTTATTTTATTTTATTTATTATTATTTTTTTTATATCTTATTTTGATTAATTTTATTTTATATATTTGTTTGCACCTTTCATAAAAATGGAATGGTATATTATGTATATCACGAAAATTTTAAGTCTATAAGGGAAAGAGATAGACCAACCAATAAATATACCGAAACGATGTGGATGATAGCTTAGTTGATTTAGCCATGTCCGTCTGTCTCTTTATCTTTCTTTTGTCTGTTTGAATTTAACCAGTCCCTCAATTTTTAAATTTTTGAGATATCTTGATAAAATTTGGTAACCAGAAGTCCGATTAGACATTTTTCGGAACCGGCCAAATCGGACCACTGTAGCATACATATATACCCCATGCAACTGACTTTTCAGAAAAGAGGATTTTTATCATATTTTCCTCATTTTAACAGATTGAAGCTTCAAACTTCACCATATGCTTTCGTATATAGCACATATTGGTGATTTGAAAAAATCGAAGAGATCGGTAGTATATACAGCATATATCCCATGCAACCGATTGTTAAGATAAGACATTTTCGTTATTTCTGCCCTATTTCAACAGCTAGAAGCTTCAAATTATATAAAATACTTACATATATGTCATATATAGTTCAGATAAGTGATTTCATTCATGCATGTGATAGCATGCAGACAATAATAAACGGGAAACTTATGGTGTTTTCTTTTCTGAAAATAATGTCGCCCTGAAGATTTTTCTCACCTCACTCGTGTGTTTGTGTGTTCCTTTCACAAAATGTTTCCAATTAATAACAAAAAGGGGTTTCATTACGTACAAATACAGTCATTTTGCATAGCGGCAGGTGACCTTTGTGGTTCAAAAGATAAATTCAAGAGTGCCACGTGCGGGGAAAATTTTTTTACTGAAAAGAAAACCCTTTAGTGGCAGATTACGATCTATTTTATTATTATTTCCACGACAGTTTTCACAAGGTGAAACTATTTAGTCTTTTAGGTCGTTCGTGCGTAAATTAAGTAACGTCGACACTAAATAATTTTTTAATGAGAGTAAAGCAGATTATATATGATATACATATATAGACTTTAAAAATTATATGTTCATATTTTAGTGCTACCCATAATTTGCTAAAGTGCAGCATACATAATCAATCACAACCTAACCCTAATGAACAGTAATTAGCTAATTAGTTTTACGGAATGGCATGGAGCAATAAAAGAAGACAGAAATTTGTATATATGTATATGTAAGGCGCGATAACCTCAGAAGATATTTTAGGCCGAGATTCTCTTCCAAATTGCGTCGGGCTCCATTTTTTTAGTTTTCCTATAAATTGGCGGACCGGACCTACTTATTCTATGCCACTCCGAACGGCATCTGCAAGGCAGATGAGTTTTCACTGTGAAGCTTTTAATGCAGAAATGCACTCGGAGTGCTTGAGAGAAATTTTCTTCTAATTGATAAAACTTGCTTCTAAAATTTCTATTTGCCTTGCCCGGGACGTGAACTCAGTGGTGTGGTATGTGGTGTGGTACCATCGCACCACGAGCGACCGCAATTTATATGTGTGTATATGTATATATCATGATTCATGAAGTAAATAAAAAGCACATAAATATTTTTGTAGCTTCTAAATAATTATATGTAATACCCCCTTTTGTGCTTTTTAATTTCGGTGTATGAGATGCGATAGTATTTTATATATAAATAAATTCAATTTCCTAATTGAAAATAATCATCAATCACCTCTTGAGACAAAACTCCGAAAAAGGAAGTAATTATGGAAAAAGGTATCATCATCATTCACCAATTTTCGCTGAAGCATTCTTTATATAAATATCTAAGAGAACTTTATGTGAATGTATAGGTGTCCTTATGTAGTTTCGCATATACTTAAGCAGTTTATACCATTGAATTTAGTAAATTTAAAATTTATTAAGCACTGTTTTAGATGTATATTTTAGTTGTTTGCGAGCATATGTTTTGCACTTTAGTAAAGATGCTTTCTAAATTCAAATTCACACATACTAGTTCTTGGCAATTATAATAATACAATTTCTCTTTACATAAACATTTATATTTTATACAAAATAATTGTATATGGGTATTTCCAAAGATACGGACGTTCCATCTTGGTACACTCTTTTAAGTAGTTATTCAATATAGCTGGCATTGGATCAAAAATTTAAATTTGTATGAGCAGGGCAACCTAAAGTGTACACAGAGTATCTTCTATATGACTTGTAACTATAGAACTAACCAAATATGCATACATTTCACAAACAAAAATATGCAGTTTGAGCTATACATTGTAGCTCGTTTCTCATATTTGAACATAATGCATATTTGAAATTGTATGAAAATATTTAAACTTAATTTGTATACGTCGAAGCTAGGAGAGCTAATGAAAGTGTTGGCGTCTTTGCCAAATTGAAATCTACAAGGCTCAGCCGATGATTTTTTCTTTTATATTTTTAATGAAAAATTTGGGTTCGGCGTACGCAATGCTTTCAATTAATCAATAAGAACCTATTCCATAAAACCAGAAAATAACATCGGCCAAGTCGTCGCCGCCAGATTTGATGACCTGTTTTATAGTAATTCTTTTACCCTTGTTAGAACTTAGGTGGCAGCTCATATTATGAGTGTCTAATAATTTTCTGAAGGGCTTCAAGTGCCTGAGGTTTGTATTCACATAAGCTTCGACGTAGAAAATAAAAAGAAGTCTGAGACGGTTAATGGGTTATTCTAGCGGCCAGTGCAAACCCTTAAAAATAAGAGACTAACCGGACGCTGCAATATTTCCTTCAGAATATTGCACACGTTTTTGAAGTGGAAACCATTTTATGCAGATTTGTATTCTGTGTTTGTTCACTCAAAATTTTAACCGAAGTTACATTTGCGCCAGTTGCCGAACTTATAGCGAACTCCAAGAGCATGATTACTAAGTCACGTGTTTTGCAATTTACTGGTTATTTAGAACTATTTCTTGGATTGCTTAACCGGCATCATCCTTAGCTCGTAACCTATTACTGCTGTAGTACAAATCACCTCTGTGATAGCCGCACCCAGCGGACCAAGGCTAATGATGATGATACTAATCATACATATTCCCAATACAGGGTTTCAGGTTGTGTGAGTGTTCTAGAAGCAGAAGTTGTTCAGCCATAACTTTCGCCTATCTGCATAAGCTTTAAGAAGTTTTTACCTCTTATTCTCTCCCCCCCTCTCTCTCCCTTTTCTTTATCCTTTTATTCACTTCTCCCTCTGCCTTTCCTTTCTCTGGCATCCTTTTTCTCCCTCTCAGTCGTTTCTTTCAATTCTTTTCCGCTCTATCTATCCATATCTCCCTATTTTTGTCTAACTCTATTCTTTCTCAGCCTCTGTCTCCTTCCCTCTTGTCTCTTCTCTCTAGTTATCTATTATTATCCATCACTTATTCCCAAATCCCAGTTCCAGTTCCAGTCCAAATCCAAGTCCATGTCCAAGTCCAAGTCCAACCTCCAACTCCTAGTCCAGTCCAAGTCCAAGTCCAAGTCAAGAATCCAAGTCCAAAGTCACCCAGTCCACGCCAAGCTCCAAGTCCAAGTCCAGTCAAGCTCAAGGTCAGGTCCAAGACCAGTCCACTAAGTCAAGTCCAAGTCCAAGTCCGAAGTCCAAGTCCAAGTCCAAGAGCAAGTCCAAGTCCAAGTCCAGAGTCCAGCCAAGTCCAAGTCCAAGTCCAGTCCAAGTCCAAGTCCAAGTCCAAGTCCAAGTCAAGTTCAGTCCAAGTCCAAGTCCAAGTCCAAGTCCAAGTCCAAGCAAGTCCAAGTCCAAGTCAAAAACAAGTCCAAGTCCAAGTCCAAGTCCAAGTCCAAGTCCAGTCAAGTCCAAGTCAGTCAAGTCCAAGTCCAAGTCCAAGTCCAAGTCCAAGTCCAAGTCCAAGTCCAGTCCAAGTCTAAGTCCAAGTCCAAGTCCAAGTCAAGTCCATGTCAAGTCAAGTCCAAGTCCAATTCCAAGTCCAAGTCCAAGTCCAAGTCCAAGTCCAAGCCCATCCAAGTCCAAGTCCCAAGTCCAAGGTCAAGTCCAAGTCCAAGTCCAAGGTCCAAGTCCAAGTCAAGCCAAGTCCAAGTCCAAGTCCAAGTCCAAGTCCAAGTCCCAAGTCCAAGTCCAAGTCCAAGTCCAAGTCCAAGGCAAGTCAAGTCCAAGTCCAAGTCCAGTCAAGTCAAAGTCCAAGTCCAAGTCAGTCCAAGTCCAAGTCCAAGTCAAGCCAAGTCCAAGTCCAAGTCAACCCAAGTCGCGTCCAGTCCAAGCCAAGTCCAAGTCCAAGTCAAGTCCAAGTCCAAGTCCAAGTCCAAGTCAAGTCCAAGTCCAGTCCAAGTCCAAGTCCAAGTCCAAGTCAAGTCCAAGTCCAAGTCCAAGTCCAAGTCAGTCCAAGTCCAAGTCCAAGTCCAAGTCCAAGTCCAAGTTCAAGTCCAAGTCAAGTCCAAGTCCAAGTTCAGTCCAAGTCCAAGTCAAGTCCAAGTCCAAGTCAAGTCCAAGTCCAAGTCCAAGTCCAATTCCAAGTCCAAGTTCGAGTGAGTATGAGAGATGTTTTAAATATAGAAATGAAGTAGATTAGTCACTGCTTGCTTAATTGCTTCCTAAAGACATCTTAATTCGAACAGAACAGAACTTCAAATGACAACTTACAATTATTTTGACCTGTACCTTACCTATCTCGAATAAATTCCCTTACATATAGCACACACACGCCCTTTAGTTCTTTTTGAGTGCATTCATGATCTGCACATGTGGTATTGCTAGTAAAGATAATAAATCGTTGCCAATATCAAATTTCAGCTTAAGCCTATTATGATGCCCCACATTCTATCAATACATCATAATATTTCGCTGACTGCTTTGATAAGTGAGTCGTAAAGTGAAAGTAAGCTGCGTTTCAGGGAAGTTGAATATACACGTAGGTGTGTATGTAGTCAATAGTGCATTGCTCCTATCGTTGAAGGTTACTTATTATGGCTCATATTTTAAAAATCTTTGCCAAATATGCCACTAACGCATTTCATAGCCACAAAAAAAATGGAATACCAGATGAGCATTTAATATCGAAACGTGGAGGATACCAAAGATTTTTGATCCACACACCTCACACAAAATCGCTCAGCTTATTAATATTTGTATAGGTTTGAATTGGCTGGGCAATAAAAACCTCACATAGATTGAATGAGTCTATAGTGTTAAAAATTATAATACTGAAATCAGCTTTCTTTTAGTGTCATTTCAAGACTTAAAATATATTTAAAACATTATTTTCTGCTAAATATCCTTATACAGGTCAATCGGCATCAGGATTGCGTCCACGTCAACCTCTAATATTTTCAGACCCACTTCTATGACATATATATCGATGATTTCGACTTTCTCACGTCAAGCAAATCGTCAACTTATACTCAATACCCCCTATCCACAACATTACAAAAACAGGATATATGTATGTAAAATGTTTTCATAAAATAACAGCGCCATAAAATATTGAACGGATAGACTACTCAGTAACTTACCTGTGCTTTGATGGGTCTCTTAGAGCCAAAATTGAGGTGGAAGGTTGGCACAGGGCGTTCAAATGGCAGACGAGGAGATACACGTGTACACCATTGGTTCAAAGTAATGGAAGAGGAGGGTCTGCACTTTATATTGCGCAGTATATAGACTAAACAAATCCTATAAGCTGCCAGATCTCTGTAGTGTTTTTTCAGGCGGAACTAGTAGCCGTGCCGGTAGCAGTACAAACACTGCAGAAAAATTGCTTAGACTGCAGCTGTGGGGATGTAAGGTTTCTTTTATCATTGAAAAGGTCCCCTACAGGTAGGCTTATGATGAGTATTCTGACTGCCTTCTAGCGTCACTTGTACATACAGCGCTAAGATTTGAGCTCTGTGAATTTAAATTAATTACACAAAGGCAGCGACTTTTTCAGTCCACTTATGACCGAACCAATAATTAAAGACGCTATCAAAAGGTCCGCAAAGTAGGAAATTGACGATTCGTAGGACATCAAAATATTAAGTGTTAGTTGAAAGCACTGCGAGGGACAGAATTTAAACTAGTATCGTCCCTTAGCGAGGCAGTTCTGTCCCAGTTTGAACATAATGCAATTTGCCGTAGGGTAATGTTTCGGGAACATATCCGGATTAAATTCGTGATCTTATTTTTGACTGATTGGTATACGCACGTAGTACCTGCTTACGAAATAATACCGCCACGCGAAAAAAAGGATTCCCGAATCTGGTAATGCTACACATGTATTCCAATACATTTCGATGTGTTGAATCCGAATCCGCTATCGGAATAGGTACCCATCGTGGGTACCCGTTTGGCCCAGCCTCAACACTTTCAATCGCCAGTGATATTTTGTCCGATTATTGAGGTTAGGGCCGAACCACAACCAGTTGGGTAGATTCCGCTAGCGGACCCAGATTAGCGCATAAAAAATCATAGGTGTGCATGTGTTGCATTAAGAGATCTGACAGTTTTTTTGCCTGGCGGTACTATAAGTCAAGCGTTCGTTAAATTAGTACTTTAAGGGCCATTTTCTCATTAAGCTTTAAGGTTTATCCTTCCGATAAAAAAATTTGTTTCTATAGGGAAGGTAAATTGTAAAGTCACATGAGAAAGCGGCCCTAAAAAATTAAAACCTGTTTGAGAGCGCACATATTTAAAAATACTTGATTTAACACCGCATACGTGTTGATATGTATTAATTTATTTTGTGCTATTAAAAATACCTAACTGCCAAATCAAAACGCATGACTAGCGAAGCAAAGGCGTTGACAACTGAAATACCACATTATTTGCAGTAATATTGCATAAATGTTTGAAACAAAACTTCGTATGGCGCGTATTTCAATTACAAGCAAGTGAATATAAAAAACAATAGACAGCCATCTAAGCACTCACAAGCACATACTCTGGGGACTCAAATTCATATCACGAAACACAGCCACACATACTCGTCTTTGCACAACAACTAATACATGCAAGCGCTTTTACATACCACAATCGTTAATGACTGCAAATCGACATTTGCGGATGCGACGGAAATGTGTACTTTGATTACTTGATGGCTGCCAACTGGTGAATATTGTCGCCTTGGGAATGACAAGATTTCTATAGAACCATCCCCTCCGTAATTCTTTTAATTCGGCTAGAGAAGAAGTCGAAGGCGAGAGCATAAATCAGCGGTAATAGGAGGGGTTAGAGTATTCCTGGTACTGTCTAAGTTGTCTGAAAGTTGAAAAAGGCGTGGTTGTTAACAAAAGTTGTTGTTGCATTTGTGTTTTGTTGCGTTTGAAATTGATAACGCCAACATATGTGTGAACATTGCGCATTCGCCAAAGAACAAAAAGACTGCATAGATATGCCCGAAACTGACATAGGAGCAGCTACAACAAAAACAAACAAAAAAAGTACTTCGATAACAACTCACTATGTCGGTGCTTGTTTCCCAGCCATATTGCAATATGACTTCGTTGAATAATTTTTGAAATTGGAATTCTGTAATCATTACCAACGTCTGTGATGTGGTATATGGGAGAGCGAAATGTAGTATCTCCAAAAGGTTGAAAAGTTAAATATTTATTTGATTAGTGAACGTAAATAAAGTTATTAAATGAATTTTATAAAATATTCACGTTATTTATTCTTATCATTAATTGCTTAATGATCTGATTAAATTTAATTCAGCTAAGTCTTACTGATTTCATCTTACATTGTTTAAAACTTTCTTCTAATTAAGAAAACTATTTATCTGACTTAGCTTAGTTCAACTCAATTTATAGAATAATTAAATTAATTCAAATTAAAAAATTCAATGTCAGCCAAT
This sequence comes from Eurosta solidaginis, assembly GCA_029619165.1. Lineage (NCBI taxonomy): Eukaryota > Metazoa > Arthropoda > Insecta > Diptera > Tephritidae > Eurosta > Eurosta solidaginis. The sequence goes on along the minus strand of JARSSU010000522.1, from coordinate 6,264 downwards.
TAAATTTAGCTTAGTTTAATTGATTTTACATAAAATTTACAAATTCAACAAAATTTTCCTTTAAATTAAGAGAACTATTTTTCTGAATTAGTTTAGTTCAATATAGTTATATAAAAAATTAACTATTTTAGTCTCAAAACTTTCAACTTCATAATTTGACCTTTTTCAATTCATTTCAGCTGTGATGGTTTCACTTAAAATCTATAAATTCATCAAAATCTTTTTAATGTTTAAGTGGACTAAATTCAGTTTTCCTTTCATGAACATGAAATGGTATATTAACTTTGGTCCGATGTTTGCAACGTTGAGAAATATAGAATATAGACTCACCATAAGTATACCGGATTGATCAAGGCGACGAACTGAGTTGATATAGCCATGTCCGTCTGTCCGTCGTCCGTCGTCTGTCTGTTTGAACGCAAAACTAGTCCCTCAAATTTTGAGATATCTTAATGAAATTTGGCACAAGGATATATTTTTGTATTATATTAGACATTTGTCGGATCCGGTAGGATCGGATCACCATCACATATATCTCCCATACAACCGATCGCTCCGATAAGACGATTTTGGTCATTGCTGCCGAAATTTAGAAAGTATAAACGTGAAACTTGGTGATATATATTCTAATATATCATAGAAGATATCCTGAAAAATCACTTTGATCGGAGCTATATATAGTTATATCCCATACAACCGATCGTTCAGATAGAAAGATTTTGACATTTCTCCTTAATTTCCAAATATAAAAACGTGTAAACTGGTGATATTTATTCTAATATATCATAGAAGATTTCCTGAAAAAATCACTTTGATCGGAGCTATATATAGTATATATCCCATACAACCGATCGTTCAGATAGAAAGATTTTTGGCAATTTCTCGTTTAATTTTCAATATAAAAACGTTAAACTTGGTGATATTTATTCTAATATATCATAGAAGATTTCATGAAAAAATCATTCGATCGGAGCTATATATAATATATATCCCATACAACCGATCGTTCAGATAGAAAGATTTTTAGCCATTTCTCGCCTTAATTTCAATATAAAAACGTTAAAACTTGGTGATATTTATTCTAATATATCATAGAAGATTCCTGAAAAAAATCACTTTGATCGGAACTATATGTATATAGTATATAACTTATCCCATACAACGATCGTTCAGATAGACAATTTTTGGCTATTTTCTCTTAGTTTCCCAATATAAAAAGGTGAAACATTGGTGATGATATATATATTCATAACTATTCATAGAAGATTTCCTGTAAAAATCATTTCGATCGGAGCTTTATATAATATACATATTATCCCATACAAAACTATCGTTCAGATGAGGGGGTGTTTTGTAATTTTTATTTTTATTTATCTTAAAAATCGTTTAGGTATGGACATCTGTTCACTATATATTTTCTTATCTATATATCCGATTATTTAGAGGTTTACGAATCCTGATTATTGTTCAGCCCGTTTCATGAAAGGTATGAATTTTCGGCACAGCCGAAGACAAGTCCCGTCCTTACTTGTTTTAACTTGAACTAAATTTAAAGCAAAACAGTCTGAAAGGAGTCTAAATATATTCCGGTAGATATCAACAAATAAAGTCGAAAGTAACAAAACATAATCCCAAATGATACGGATATTAATTCAAAAATATTCCGAAAAACAATCCCAAAATACTGAATTGAGCCCAAAACGAACCACTCCGAAGCAGGTTTGAAAAAAAAAAAAAAAAAAAAAAAAAAAAAAAAAAAAAAAAAAAAACAAAAAAGTGCTGATGGGGTTACTCCCAAACAAAAAGTCCATTGAGGAGATAGTAACGGAACAAGAAGACAGGGGATAAAAGGAGGCGACACAATTTCCCGATTTAAGAGAAGTACAGAGTAGGAGAGTAGGGTTTGTTTTAAAACAATCTTTTGCGGAAAATGGGACCGAAGGGATAGCGCAAAAACACTTCTAAAAAAAAATAAAAATGAACATAAAAATAATAAAAAAATGACACAGTGATAATATGCTCCCTTCATTGTCCACAAAAAAAAAAAAAAAAAAAAAAAACAAAAAACATATTCTTCTTTACTGAATTGATTTTGTATATATCTTCTTTTTTTTAATTATTTTAAAAACAATCGGAAAACAACCTAGAAAACTGAATGTTATGGTGAACTGTTTCCAGTGTGATTTCAAACCTGATTCTTTGACACAAACAAAAAAAAAAAAAAAAAAAAAAAAAAAAAAAACAAAAAAAAAAAAAAAAAAAAAAAAAAAAAAAAAAAAAAAAAAAAAAAAAAAAAAAAAAAAAAAAAAAAAAAAAAAAAAAAAAAAAAAAAAAAAAAAAAAAAAAAAAATAAATAAAAAAAAAAAAAAAAAAAAAAAAAAAAAAATAAAAATTAATTAAAAAAACCAAATGGTTTCCTTATTACTAAATATTAAAAGACATATTTTATTTTTTAATTTGTGACATTAGAAAAATTTTGTTACTTTGACAAAAAATATTTTTTGAGAGAGAAAAAAAAATAAAGAAAGAAAATAAAAATATAATAATGTTAAAAATAGTGGATGCACCACCATTAATCTTTCATTGGATTGGGGAAAAGTTGGTAGGAATAGGGAAATAAAGGAGAAAAAAGGGGGGAGAAAAAAAAAAAAGAGGAAGAGATTATAGGGCGAGGAAAAGGAGATATTTAATGTCAAGCAAATTGTGCTCCTATCTCTCCGTGCATTCCGCAACCAACTTTAAGTAATAATTTTTACTTCTCATAAAAAAATATTTTGCAATTTCTAGTTGGTCAACAATTTAAAAAAAATCAAAGTTTCTGTATCTTTTAGCACAAGAAAAATATGTCTTATATTTAAGGGGATGGGAGACAGTTTTCGCTAATTTTTGTTCATTTATATAAAGGCAGTGCTTTAAAATTTGTTATATTGTATTTTATTTTCCCACGTTTTTACCTTATTTTTCCGAGTTTTTTTTTTTTTTGGGTGGTTGTCTTAACTGGTTAAGAGTTACCGCTTTGAGACTTCAATTGAGGAGGAATCGAGAGAAACTACATTAAAAAATCAATCCACCCAAAAAAAATTCCTCCGGTTCCGTTTGATTTTTTCATAAATATATCAGTACGTGCGACCTCCTTAGCGACGAAACTTTTTTTTGTGTTGTGCTGTCATCGGCTGTCACCGACCCTCTATAAAATTAAGCTATAATTTTTTTTTTTCGATCCGATTGCGCCCACCACAACGGAATTTTTTTTCTCCTTTTGTTCCTTCTTGCCACGGGTCCTTAACCAGTCTCTGAGGTTAGGGTTTTTGGTGATAGGTTTCATTTTTTTTTTTGCAAATGCAAAAACTTCAAAAAAACCTGAAGATACCAGCACCAATCCCTCAATGAAAAGTCTAAATAAAAAGTTTATTAAAGTAGTTACTTTGGTTACCCAGTTAAAAAATTTAAAAAATCGATCTCCAACCTCAAAGCAAGGATGAAGCAACCAAATCAAAAAATTTTCCAAATTGTTATCCATAAAATTAATATTTCATCCGCACTGCTACACCTTTTTAAGATTTTTTTTTTTTTTCTCTCTCCCTATTTCCTTTTTTTAATTAAATATATCTGTTCTCGGCCGTTTTTGGTTCTTATCCCACTATCTCGTGAGAAGTAGTTTTTTTTATATCTAATTTTATATTTAGTATAGTTTTAGCCACCCATCTTCCTCAATGGAGAAACTTACAACTATAAAAAAAATCTATTCAATCGCCAAAAATTCTTTCCCCCCAGTATTTTTCGCGTCTTACGGCGACGCCGTTTTTACTAAAAAAAATAATATTCGTTTTCATTTTCCCCATGCCGGCCCCTAACCCCCCCTAGCCGGGTAATCGACGTTTTGTATCGTGTCATATCGGCTGGGCTGTACATCGAACCCCTCCCGCCTGAATTTTTATTAAGTTTTGATGTGAAGGAAATATTTTCAAGTATAAAAATACTAGCTCATCAAAAAAAATAAAATAAAAGTTACTGTTCCTTTAAAAAATATAAAAAACAAAAAAAACTGGTTTTGAAAATTATTTTCAAAATTTATATCTAATTAATTTTCGCTTCACTAAAGGATGTGTGAATTGAAAGCAGATTTGAAAAGCGGTGGTGGGTTTCTATTTCTAACATATAGTGAGGAGTTTCACTGTTTTGTTAGTCTGATTTTCCTCAATGTCCAATGAGGAGGGAAGATTGCAGCTTTTTTATAAAATCAAATTCGGTCGATTACCAACAAAATTGTGTTACGATAAAAAAAAAAAAAAAAGCGGACCTAACATTCAACCCCGACCTCCTAAAAATAATTTAAGGGGAAGTTTATTTTAAAAATTTAGTAATAAAAATAGGCTCCTTATATCCTTTTAAAATATTAAAAAAAAAAAAAGTTATTTTCAACTTCCTTAAAATGGGCCGGGTGGAAAAAAAAAAAAAAACACAAAAAAAAAAAAAAAAAGAAAGGAAAAAAAAAAAAAAAAAAAAAAAAAAAAAAAAAAAAAAAAAAAAAAAAAAAAAAGGAAAACGAAAAAAGAAAAAAAAAAAAAAAAAAAAAAAAAATAAAAAAAATTATGGTTTTTCTCGTACGCGTTTTTCACGCAATATATTTCTAGCACTTCATCAGGGAGGGAGGAAGTTGTTATTTATTATTTTTTAGACTCTCTCTCATTCCCCACCTCTCCCCCCCCCCCTAAACCCCAAACCAAAGAAAGAAGGGAGGTGTAGAGAGTAGAGAAGAGGTTTAAAATGAGGGTTTCTTGAATTTTTTGTTTTTTGTGATTGATGTTGAAATTTTTTTTCAAAAATGAATTTGCAATAGAGAAAATATTATCTTTAATTTTTTTCAAAAAAAAACCGTCTACGTCGTCCACTTGGCAAATTAATTGGACAATTTGACAAAGTGATTTTAACAAGAGCAAACAACAATATTTTCGTTCTTATTTTATTTTTAAATTTAAATGATTTTATTATTTTATTAATTCAAATTTAATTGTTTTTTCAATTGGAAATTGATTTTTTGACTTTATTTTTTTTTTAATTGATTTTCATTTGCTGTGTTTTTTTTTTAGAAAAGAAAAAAAAGAAAAAAACTTCTTTTTTAATAAAATATATATGATTTTTGTTTTTTTTGTTCAATGTTCAATGTATTCAGTTTTAATAAATATTTTCCATTCAAGCTATTCTCATATGAAAAACCACTGCCATATTGTTTGTATTGGTAGTTTTTTTTTTTTGATGTTTTTGTAGTTCGTAGCTGTTGTAGTCGTCATGCCCCTTATCTCCCCCCCTGTGACTCCTTCCGTGCTTTGTGAAATTATTCAATCTTTTGCCGCATTCTTCCTTCCCCTTTTAGACGTCCATTTCCCGGAACGTACCTCCTCTGCCCTCCGCCTGTTCTATACGATGAAATTCTTTATCCTTGAACAAACCCCCGCCCACGGAAAGCCACATCGTCAACCAAAAGACGTTGTTTTTTAATGTGGTTATGTTCGAGCACACCACAAAACGTTTTTTTTTCTTTGTCCTGTTTCCTATGCTGCGTTCGTTAATCTTTATTGCGCTCAGTAATTTTTCCTTATTTTTTTTGCGCCATTCTGTCTGTTTCGTTGTTTCCAGTATCCCCAGTACACGTATTATTGTTGCACCCCATATCATCACATGCCCCTGTCTCTAAAGGACCATGTGATATTTATCAGTCATACATTTTGTAGTTGTTATAATTGGTTGATTGTTTTCCTGTCCTTCTCTGTATGTAATGTACAAGCCATCGGTAATTTGGTTAATCAATGAAAAGGAGCACCTAATGTCCGTATTGTAGCTCATGCAATGCAATGGATTGGCCCGGACACCCACCCAACAGCCAACCCCCGCCACCCCCCAATCCCCCCCGCCAACCACGCCACCCCCCGCCCCCGCCACCCCAACGCCCAAATCCCTATCAATACGTTCTTTTGTGCTATTACCTTCTATAAAAGCAAAAGCCCCCGCCCCCACGCCAGCCACCAGTGGCCCCGAAGGGGAAAGGGAAAGAAACATGAAAGAAACAAGAAGAACTCCTTTTTTCTCCTTCCGGATCTTCCCCAGTGCCCAGTGGTAGATTTTAACTTGTAATGCCATTTCTTCTCGAACCAAGAGATCCCAACCCCCCTTCCACCCCGAAAGAGTGTCTAGGGCCCCGGAAGCAGTATTCAGGTATTAAGCCAGTTTTGCTTCAACTTGTCCAAGAGGCATTTTATCCTGCTC
>JARSSU010000521.1:0-54537 GCA_029619165.1 Eurosta solidaginis | reverse complement strand
TACATTTAAAGAAAGTTTTGCATCTTTGTTAAAATGATTTAACAATATCGCAGATTCAAACTTTTCTTTAATGCATTCGAAAGCTTTATTAGATGTATCGTCCCAAATTAAAATCTTGTCTCGCTTCTTATTTGTTCTATTAATTAAATCATAGATAACTGTCGTAAACTCTGCTAATTTTGGTATATATCGATGGTAATAATTAACCATACCAATAAATTTTTGTGCCTGCTTAATAGATTTTGGACGATCAAAATTTCGAATGGCTAAAACTTTTTCTTCTGAGGGTCTAATTCCCGTTTCAGAAATATTATGTCCTAAAAAGTCAACATTTGTTACGCCAAAAGTACATTTACTTGGTTTTATATTTAAACCGTACTCCGTTAGGCGCTGAAATAGTACGCGAAGATCTTTGAAATGTTGTTCCTCATTTTCGCTTGCCACTAAGAGATCATCAATATATGTAAAAACAAAGTCTAAATCATTAACTACTTCATTAATAAATCGTTGAAAAGTTTGCGCAGAATTCCTAAGCCCGAAAGGCATTCGTACAAATTCAAACATGCCAAAAGGCGTAGTGATTGCAGTTTTATAGATATCCTCCTCTGCCATTGGAATTTGGTGATAAGCTCTTACCAAATCTAGCTTCGAAAATACTTTCTTATTTCTGAGATTCATGTTGAAGTCATGAACATGGGGCAAAGGATAACGATCAGGGACTGTTACAACGTTTAATCTTCTAAAATCTCCACAAGGACGCCAGTCATTTAACTCCTTCTTGGGTACAAGATGCAAAGGAGATGCTACCGCTGAATTAGAAGGCCTACATATCCCTGTCTTTACTAAAAAATCGAATTCAGTTTTAGCTACTTTGAATTTAATAGGGTCTAAACGCCTTGGTTTAGAAAATGGTAAATTTCCTTCAGTGACTAGTCTGTGAACTGTTGTATGTCTAACTGGTTGTGAATAATCTGGTTCAGAAAATAAAGAAGGAAATTCTTTCAATAACTTTGTAAATTTGTTATCAACAGCGAAAACTTTTGGTAGCGAAACATTACAAACACATGAAATTGTGTTAACTGAAAGACTTGTTACCGGATCTACTAAGCATTTGCGTTTAACATCAATTAAGAGACCATATTTACACAGAAAATCAGCACCGATAATTGGTTTAGCTATATCTGCTATTAAAAACGTGAACGGAAATTCGCGACGCAGTCCCAAATTTAAGGTTAAAAGTTTTTTACCGTATGTCGAAATCGTTGAACCGTTAGCTGCCGTTAAAATAATATCTGATGACTTTTTCGAACATGAAGATTTTGAAACCGGAAGCACTGAAATTTCTGCTCCACTATCTATTAAAAAATTAAATTCATTTAAAGTAGGTACATTTAAAGTTGAATATAAATATAACCCTACAAATGCAACAAAAGGGGAAAAAATCCGTTAGGTGGCGCACGTTTCGAAATAATTAGATAAGAATTTGAAAATTTTCAAACCAGCTTTTAAGTAACTTCTCGATGAGCTAAAGACTTGAAATTTCAAACTTAATTCAGAGGTCGATGACACGATACAAAAAGATTCGCTAGAGGGCGCACGGGAGGAGATATTTAGGAAAATCGTATAAAACGCTAGGAATTTGGGATTGATTTTTATGTAAGTTCTCATTGAGCTATATCTGTAAAACTTCACAGATAGGATAAGACGCCGAGAAAATTTAAGAAAAGGAGAAAAAAATTCCCCGTTAGGTGGCACACGGTTCGAAATATTTATATAAGTATTTGGAAATTTGGTGTTTTTAGATCGATTTTTAGGAAACTTCTTATTGAGCAACAAACTTTACACATAGGTTAGAACACCGCGACAAAGGAACAATGGCGAATGTTGACATCACTAGGCTGTTAGTAAATAATCACGCAACAACAGAAACCACACTTGTGTACATGAACACTTCAGTCATCATTTACACACATATATACATGGAAGGGGACGAGAAGTGAGATATCTCATCTCACACACACACATGTAGTCATCAGCCGAAGTAGTTACTAACACATGTACACGCATATAGCTCAATTACCAAGCATGAGGTACAACTGTTCGCGAAAATATTAGACCTTAGGAGAAATGGGTGAAAAAGGAAACCGAGAGCATAAAAACGGCGCAAGCTGAGTAATAACAAAATCAGTTTTGATTTAAACACGCTATTGGTTGTGAAGTATAATTGTGAAGCACTACTCCCAAAGTAATCTAAATAAATATCTGTTTGCAATACTGAATATTGGAGTGATTTATTCAACAGTTTAGCGATTCGAACGTTAGCAGAAGGTGCATAAAAATCGGAACTCCCTAAATTCGTTACAATATTTTAGAAAAATTTCGAATTTTTTATTTAGAGCTTTCTGAATTTGTTTTGAGTATGCATTTTTGTAGCCCAATTAATTTTAGTCTCACAAAGTTCAATTGATAGGTCTCTAGAAATTTACATTGATTGAAAATTTTTCTTCCGAAGGCTGTTACCTATGTACGTATACCTGCATACTCAAAAGAAGTCAGAAAACTTTAAATAAAAGCTCGAACAATTTTTGTTGTTATATCGGCCTACTGATTTTAAGATCGCGGGTTCGAATCGAGCTCAAGGCCTAACAATAATTTTTTATCATTATTATTATGATAAATTTTTTCTTAATTGAAAAATTTTTTAATTAGAATAGAAGAAAGAAAAAATTTTAGACAACTGCCAAAGCTCGTTGTATAGATCCAATTCGGGAACTGCTAAATTCCTTCATCGGCAACGTTTAGGCGCCGCTGCTATAACCATTCAGCCATCACAGCGATTTTTTGTTTGTCTTCATTAATCCTACTTCTATTCTGTTTCGTGCCAATTGATATTCACAACACTGCGACATCTGTTGCAGAATGGCTGTGAAAATTGGACTTGTTTGTTGGCAATGCTGCCATAGTGTCATATTTTATTGACACTTTTTTCCCCGTGCTCTGGGATGTATTAACAATTTTTGTTGTTATATCGGCCTACTGATTTTAAGATCGCGGGTTCGAATCGAGCTCAAGGCCTAACAATAATTTTTTATCATTATTATTGTTATGATAAATTTTTTCTTAATTGAAAAATTTTTTAATTAGAATAGAAGAAAGAAAAAATTTTAGACAACTGCCAAAGCTCGTTGTATAGATCCATTTCGGGAACTGCTAAATTCCTTCATCGGCAACGTTTAGGCGCCGCTGCTATAACCATTCAGCCATCACAGCGGTTTTTTGTTTGTCTTCATTAATCCTACTTCTATTCTGTTTCGTGCCAATTGATATTCACAACACTGCGACATCTGTTGCAGAATGGCTGTGAAAATTGGACTTGTTTGTTGGCAATGCTGCCATAGTGTCATATTTTATTGACACTTTTTTCCCCGTGCTCTGGGATGTATTAACAATTTTTGTTGTTATATCGGCCTACTGATTTTAAGATCGCGGGTTCGAATCGAGCTCAAGGCCTAACAATAATTTTTTATCATTATTTATTGTTATGATAAATTTTTTCTTAATTGAAAAAATTTTTTAATTAGAATAGAAGAAAGAAAAAATTTTAGACAACTGCCAAAGCTCGTTGTATAGATCCATTTCGGGAACTGCTAAATTCCTTCATCGGCAACGTTTAGGCGCCGCTGCTATAACCATTCAGCCATCACAGCGGTTTTTTGTTTGTCTTCATTAATCCTACTTCTATTCTGTTTCGTGCCAATTGATATTCACAACACTGCGACATCTGTTGCAGAATGGCTGTGAAAATTGGACTTGTTTGTTGGCACTGCTGCCATAGTGTCATATTTTATTGACACTTTTTTCCCCGTGCTCTGGGATGTATTAACAATTTTTGTTGTTATATCGGCCTACTGATTTTAAGATCGCGGGTTCGAATCGAGCTCAAGGCCTAACAATAATTTTTTATCATTATTATTGTTATGATAAATTTTTTCTTAATTGAAAAAATTTTTTAATTAGAATAGAAGAAAGAAAAAATTTTAGACAACTGCCAAAGCTCGTTGTATAGATCCATTTCGGGAACTGCTAAATTCCTTCATCGGCAACGTTTAGGCGCCGCTGCTATAACCATTCAGCCATCACAGCGGTTTTTTGTTTGTCTTCATTAATCCTACTTCTATTCTGTTTCGTGCCAATTGATATTCACAACACTGCGACATCTGTTGCAGAATGGCTGTGAAAATTGGACTTGTTTGTTGGCAATGCTGCCATAGTGTCATATTTTATTGACACTTTTTTCCCCGTGCTCTGGGATGTATTAACAATTTTTGTTGTTATATCGGCCTACTGATTTTAAGATCGCGGGTTCGAATCGAGCTCAAGGCCTAACAATAATTTTTTATCATTATTATTGTTATGATAAATTTTTTCTTAATTGAAAAAATTTTTTAATTAGAATAGAAGAAAGAAAAAATTTTAGACAACTGCCAAAGCTCGTTGTATAGATCCATTTCGGGAACTGCTAAATTCCTTCATCGGCAACGTTTAGGCGCCGCTGCTATAACCATTCAGCCATCACAGCGGTTTTTGGTTTGTCTTCATTAATCCTACTTCTATTCTGTTTCGTGTCAATTGATATTCACAACACTGCGACATCTGTTGCAGAATGGCTGTGAAAATTGGACTTGTTTGTTGGCACTGCTGCCATAGTGTCATATTTTATGGCATCTTTTTTCCCCGTGCTCTGGGATGTATTAACAATTTTTGTTGTTATATCGGCCTACTGATTTTAAGATCGCGGGTTCGAATCGAGCTCAAGGCCTAACAATAATTTTTTATCATTATTATTGTTATGATAAATTTTTTCTTAATTGAAAAAATTTTTTAATTAGAATAGAAGAGAGAAAAAATTTTAGACAACTGCCAAAGCTCGTTGTATAGATCCATTTCGGGAACTGCTAAATTCCTTCATCGGCAACGTTAGGCCAACAAACAAGTCCAATTTTCACAGCCATTCTGCAACAGATGTCGCAGTGTTGTGAATATCAATTGGCACGAAACAGAATAGAAGTAGGATTAATGAAGACAAACAAAAAACCGCTGTGATGGCTGAATGGTTATAGCAGCGGCGCCTAAACGTTGCCGATGAAGGAATTTAGCAGTTCCCGAAATGGATCTATACAACGAGCTTTGGCAGTTGTCTAAAATTTTTTCTTTCTTCTACTCTAATTAAAAAATTTTTTCAATTAAGAAAAAATTTATCATAACAATAATAATGATAAAAAATTATTGTTAGGCCTTGAGCTCGATTCGAACCCGCGATCTTAAAATCAGTAGGCCGATATAACAACAAAAATTGTTAATACATCCCAGAGCACGGGGAAAAAAGTGTCAATAAAATATGACACTATGGCAGCATTGCCAACAAACAAGTCCAATTTTCACAGCCATTCTGCAACAGATGTCACAGTGTTGTGAATATCAATTGGCACGAAACAGAATAGAAGTAGGATTAATGAAGACAAACAAAAAACCGCTGTGATGGCTTAATGGTTATAGCAGCGGCGCCTAAACGTTGCCGATGAAGGAATTTAGCAGTTCCCGAAATGGATCTATACAACGAGCTTTGGCAGTTGTCTAAAATTTTTTCTTTCTTCTATTCTAATTAAAAAATTTTTTCAATTAAGAAAAGTTTATCATAACAATAATAATGATTAAAAATTATTGTTAGGCCTTGAGCTCGATTCGAACCCGCGATCATAAAAGCTCGAAGTTTACGTGAATTTTTCGAAAATGTTTTTGAGATTGGTTTAAACAGTTTCAGTTACAAAATTCATACAAGTTTTTTTTCCAAAATATCGAAAATGGAAAACGATATCAAAAACAAAAAAAACACACCGGCGAGTGAAAAATTTTAGCAAAATTAATTACCAAATATTATACATTTTTTCCAGTTTTATAGCGGTAGCTTTGTAAAAATATTTAAAAAACATTAAAATATAAAAAAAAATTATTTTTAATGTGAAGTTTCAAAATTTTGCTATTTTTTTACGGTGTATCTTTAGATTTTCTTCCATTCAAAAACTTAGAGAATCTTTAAATAATTTTCGAGACTTTTTTTCGCAGACTTAAATTAATTGGACTACAAAACTGCATATTCAAAAAATTTCTATACAATCTAAATAAAAGGGAAAACAATTTCACGGAGAATTTTAAAAAACTTTGATTTCGAAATCCTTTTTATACCCAGCTGTACTTGTACACAGGGTATTATAACTTTGATTGGATAAAGGTTGGTTGTACAGGTATAAAGGAATCGAGATAGATATAGACTTCTATATATAAAAATCATCAGTATCGAAAAAAATGTGATTAAGCCATGTCCTTCCGTCCGTTCGTCCTATTGTCCGTCCGTTAACACGATAACTTGAGCAAATATTGAGATATCTTCACCAAATACAGTATACAGGCTTATCTGGACCCAGAATAGATCAGTATTGAAAATGAGCGAAATCGGACTATAACCATGCCCACTTTTTCGATACTGAAAAAACATAAATTCCAAAAAATTTAGGAGACATTTAGAAGAAGAAAATTTGGAAGTCTAAAATGCCGTAAATCAAAAGCCGTTAAAGATATTACATTGAAATTGGGCAGAGACACTATCTTTGCCAAATTATATAGACTGCGTGAGGATAATCAAAATCGATTAAAGACCACGCCCACTTTTCCTAAAGGTCTAACCTCTACGAAGTTTGCAATAACTCTATGGTATTTAACTACATTTTACTGATATTCTACCTCAGCTAAGCTAAGAGCAAAGTTTAAATAAATTTTGAAAATGAACGTAACCTGCCACTTTTTTGTTACTCTTTCCAAAATACTCTTAATGCCATAAGTCGATCAAAAATCTCCTAATCCGAACGAAATTCGGCATAAAAATTTTTTCATAGGCAGAATTCTTTGCTCTGAGCGAAATCGCCTGAAAGCCACTCATACGTTCAGCGTTTCAAGTACACAGCTGGGTACGTAATGTTCCGTTTCACCCGAATTCTTACTTGTTGAAATTGTTTTTCGCTAAAGAATCTATTAGAGTCTTTCTTAATTAAAGAAAACAGCTTTTGCTGCTATATTTCTTCTCGCAGATGTTCTTATCTTCTTATTTGGGTTAGGTACGCATTAAGTCAGAAATTTGCCCAATTTCTACGTACAAGTACAATTTCATTAGCTGGTATCTGAATTGTTTTTATAGTATAAAAAATTCTTAATTGAAATTAATTGTTGGGTCGTTTTTGGACTTTTGTTTTGATCATTTTTAGATTGTGCTGACCAATTCTGCCTTGATGAAATATTTTTCGTGATTGTAGCATGAAGTTTAATAATATTTAATTTGCTTTTGTTCTTTGTTGGAGTGCGGCATGAGTCATGAAAGTTTTGCTAGTGTTTTTGGGATTTTGGATTTTCTTAGGGAAAAAAGGTGCCCATAATAACAACTTTTTTGTGGGATAATGATACAAAGCGATTCCTTGAGAGAATATCTAATCATAACTAGAAATTATACGCGCTTTTTTGTGTAATAAATTTAGATCGAGCTTAGTGAAATAACTGTGTTTTACGTATACATTTTTATGCTGAAATTCGTCCCAGAGAAAAGAACAACGTCAAACACTTTACAGCAATGCAATTAGGGAAATATTTAAGTGACTACAATTGGTCAGCAGCGAATGAGTGTTAATCTATTGTTGTACTGTTTGCTTTGAGTGTGCTTTTAGCAATTCCGGCGATGCCAAGGCAGTATAAAGTTTGAGTTGAGTTTCATTTGAATTTCAAAGAATTGTGTGATTATTTTCTGTGTTGTTCTACAGGTTTGGTTGTTGTTGAGAGCCAGCCGGAGCCAAAGTTATGTTGGGAGTTGGGAGCCATACGGAGCTATTACGTCGGCACCCTTGTTATAAATTATAGACAAAAGACTGCTCACATATTTTTCGTACTCAACTCCCATTGGCACCTACGGTAGTATTTTAAAAGATTCGAAAGCTGTGAAACTTAGCAATTTTATACTCTTAGCAAGGAAGATATTTAGCTAACCGGCAAATAAATACGCCAACAGAACAGAACTGGCTTATAGAGACTCCATGATTTGTGAAATGATTCTTCGTTAGATGTTTTCATTCATTCATTCATTAAATGGCCTTAAACTGCTTGGCCCTACTTACTTACTTACTTATTGGGCTCTTAAGCGTTTAAGCGGCTATGACGTCGAAAAAGGTACGTCAGTCGCTTCTTAGTTGAAGGAGGAACCGCGGCTTTTTTAAATATGGTTATTGCTGTTCTGACTTCATCAAAGTCGGGAAGGAACATAAATTCCATTATCATCGACTGCGGGCTCGGGTTCATCATCTTTTTTTGGACGTTTGTTCATTAAGGAGATCAGAGACTTGTGTCCCTCCATAATCCAGGCACCCTCTGGACATAGGTTACCAGGTCACCGTTTTGGTTTTTACAGGTGTTTGTCCAAAGCTTAAGATTTGTTATCATCATCATATATATTATTTCTAATTGCTGTTCTTATGTCCGGGTCCATTTTTCGCTCTTATTTGGAATCCAAATCTGTAAATAAAGTTTTGGTTGTAAAGATGGAGATTCGGGCTATTAGCGAGCTTTGGACAATTTTGGTCGTAGTGCTTTTCGTTTAACTATATTTTATTAAAATAATTTGTTAAAAATAAACGAATGTGAGCATACAAAGAAATATATTTGTGCTATGGCACTATTGTGAATATTTGCACTACATTACCGGCAGTTGCTACCATACGCCAGATGGCAGCGCAAGCTGTAAGTTTTAATTGATTTGATAAGATACTTTTATATTGGTTGCGCAAGATGCGCACGGGTCAGGCTCGTACTTATATATTGGTGTAAAACTATTAATGATGCTGTCGGAATGGACGTGGTTTTTCAGACTGTATTCCTATCAACCAGCATCTCAAACTTCTCCCTCTCATGCTTTTTGGCCCAACTTTCCTTTTTTGCCCCTTCAAATCTGTCACCCTATTTTAAATTAGCCCTAATATGTGTAATGTGTCAAAAGCTTATAACATTCTCCCCTCTTCTTTGAATGGGGTCCTGCTAAATCAATGTAATTTTTATCTGAATGCAGATTTTTTTAGTTTCTTTGAAGTTCAATGACTATGCGACCTACATTTAATGTTCTATCAATTAGCTGCTCGAAGTACCTACTCAATTAGCACTATCTATTGAAATACAATTCTATTACTCTCACTCTCTGTGCATTCCTATTTCCTTTTTACTTTTAAGTGAATCGTTTGAGTTCAGAAGCGTTATTCAATTTCCGCAATTTCTCGAGTTAATTAATGTGAATATTTTTGTGAAGGTGCCACTTGCTGCGTTTAGCACTTAGAAAGTGCCCTTTGCGTTATTGTTGGGAAGAGAATTCATTCTCGTCAACTGCCCAACAAATCAAGGTATCTTTGTTTGTGATATGCGCACTGCTGTCATCTATATTTTTTCCATCTGTCAGTAAACTATTAGCACAATGCGGTGTTGTTTTACTTTACTTTTGTTTTCAGTTATATTTTCTGTTTGTTTTCTTTTTCAGCTTTCTTGTTTTACATTACTTAAATTCTTTGTTTGGTATTATTCCTTTGCTATAAGGCGGGCGATCTGGGCGCCCATGCTGTGTCGGCATGCGCTTTTCCACGCTTGCATTTTGTCATTGTCACCCCACGGCCATACACATGATTGAGTGTCTGTCAATCTGTCACCTTCCTCCCTTGAACAGGTAGTATTTTGTTGTCTAAGATCTGTGTGTGACTTCTGTGGGTTTCGTCGAAGAGATTTTATTGCTCAATATTATCAAAATAATGGACCGCCAATAGCGTTAAAAAATTCATGGCTCTATGATTTCCTTTAATATACCGCGAAAAAATCGTACACTCAGAAAAAATCGTTCTAAATCGAACGAAACAAGAACATGAGCGGACAAAAGTCGGTTAAGTACGTTGTTGTTTCGTAAGATTTTTCGTTCTCAATTCAAGAACCATTTCAGACGTCAAATATTTTTAAAATTTCGATGTCAAAGTTCTGTAAAAATATATAAGGACGCCTTTTTCGCTGATATTTGCACATTTATATAAAGGAAGTGCTTAAAAATGTTTTTCTTTTCTTTTTATTTTCTACTTTTTAGTTCTAGGTGGAAAAGAGGAGTGCCATATTTATTACAAGGTGAAAACCTTACCTTTATTAATTCAGAATGAGTACAATAATTGTTATGAATTGAGTGGAAGTATTGACGAGGAGAAACTTTCGATTACGAATTACAGATGTCGGCCCGGAATCAATTCAATAACTCAAAACTGGACAGAATTACGCTGCCTTAATAAAATTCATAATTCATGGAAAATAGACCATCAATTAAAATAATGTAGATATTTCAGTCCCAGCGCAACAAATCGAAAATTGGTTTACTTCCATAATTCCTAGTACCGCACAAACTAGAATTCATTTAAAACTCGATTTGAAGTTTCCCCCTGTTCTGTGTGTATTTTCTAAATATCTCTAAGTATCTCTATTACTGGCACATAAAGTCGAATTTTGAATGCTAAGTATTGAATCTTCATGGGCTCTAAGCTTTGTTCACGTTTCGGAATTTTTCTCCCCGCTTATGTATTGTCTCCGCTTTTCTCAACTACGTATGAAGTTTGTAGCTCAATGGGAAGTCTCTTAAAAACTTATCGCGAGATTCCCCTCGTTCCCTACGATTTTTCTTAATGTAGTGTGTTTAATACTGTCATCGACCTCTGAATTAAGTTTGGAATTTCAAGTTTCTAGCTCATCGAAAAGTTACATAATAGCCGGTTTCAAATTTCGAAATACTCATCTAAATATTGCAATCCGTGCGCCACCTGACGGATTTTTTTCCTTTTGTTCCTTTGCCACGGTATGTTAAACTATCTGTGAAGTTTCACGTTTGTAGTTGAAGTAAGGGTAATAAAAAAAATTCTTGATAAAATGTTCATTAAGGATGTATCTCAGATTGAGAAATTGTTCCACTTAGGTAATATTAGTTGTGGTTGTAGCAGTGCTTCGCCCCATCCAATACAATAGGTTCGACAACTCACTAATCATCAACAATATCCTCTAAAAAGAGTCCATGGAAACTTACAGTTCCAACAGGGTTGGACCATAGAGATAAGAGTGTGAGAGGTGTTGGTTGCACATTGCAATTGAAAAGCCGGTTAGTGTCATGTGAGGACACGTTACAAGCAAGACATAAATTGGGTATGTCGGGGTTGATTCTGGATAGGTAAGAGTTTAACCCAATACAGTGTGATGTATATTGGAACGATTCTCCGTCATCTCTTGTCAAATTTGGTTTCGAGACAAACCGGTTTCGGTGTAGTGCCATCATCAGTTTCGATTTTCGTCGGAGAACAACGCCGAAACCGGTTTGTATCGAAACCAAATTTGACAAAGGATGACGGAAAATCGTTCCAATATACATCATTTATCCACCCTGTCGGAAAATCAACAAAAAAAATAAGCCATTATAGTGTCCAGATCGAAGTTGAGTAAGAGTGTCGCGTGTCTCTCTGGCAGGTTGGTTTCCTTAACTGCGAGTTCCGGGTATTTGTCTGTAAGAACGGCGTTCACCGGGCAACTCCTGTCATAGTAGTCCGGCGATCCTTGAATAAAAAAATTCAGTGAAAGAAAAACTGGTGTTCGTACTGATGTTGCTTATATAACGAACGAATGGTATTATCTCAAGAACAAGTATTCCGTTTTAAGAACGGAGAGGTAAAAAAAAGTACATAAAAATATAAAGATCAGACTACAACATGCTAGCCGCCAGACTTCTACGAATGCTTTTCAAAACGAGTGGCATGCCTTCAAGAAAAATTGGTCGTTTTTCCAATACAATACAAAAAAAAATTTATTTAATGGTGCGTGATTCTAGAATGCCGTTTTAGCGCAGAAAAATTCTAATACAACTTAGTATAAAAAAGTCTGAAAGAGTGATCAATGTAGCCAAAAAAAGATCACAAATGACAAGTTCACTGCTTGTATAATTTTTACTCTCAGTACTTTAGTAAGACAAATTTTAAGCTCTTAATATCAGCGGCGTCGTCATATGAATTTG
Source organism: Eurosta solidaginis (assembly GCA_029619165.1). Classification (NCBI taxonomy): domain Eukaryota; kingdom Metazoa; phylum Arthropoda; class Insecta; order Diptera; family Tephritidae; genus Eurosta; species Eurosta solidaginis. The sequence goes on along the minus strand of JARSSU010000521.1, from coordinate 42,380 downwards.
GAATGTCTGAAGGCGTAGATTTTCGTCTTCTGTGTTTTTTTTACTTTTCGTCGGTTCCCTTGAAATTGCAACGGTCTCCCGCTTTTGAGTGTACGCTACACTTTTCGTTCTTTTCATGCAGATTTTCACCTTGTCCAGCTGTTTATTTTCACGACTTGTTTTCTTTGGCTTCTGTTGCGGTTGTTTGTATGGCGTATTTGTTTGTTTTTGTAAATGGCCTTTTTTATACTCAGCTGAGCAGAGCTCACAGAGTATATTAATTTTGTTCGCATAACGGTACCCTGTAACGGCATATACTAATCGAGATAGATATAGACTTCTATATATCAAAATGATCTGGGCGAAAAAAGAAATTTATTTAGCCATGTCCGTCCGTAAACACGATAACTTGAGTAAATTTTGAGGTGTCTTGATGAAATTTGGTATGTACGTTCTTAAGACGTTTGAGCGGTTGATTGACCTGTACCTACGGGAAAGGATACCTCGGGGTTACTGTCAGCTTCACATGAATGAAATGAATGAATGAAATAGAAGGGTCCCTAGAACACAAAGAGTATGCTCTGGGTGCCTTTCTAGACATCGAGGGGGCTTTTAACAATGTCTTACTGGGGGCAATCGAAAGAGCTCTGGTGGGTTTAGGAGGCGAGGCGGCTCTGGTTGAATTTATTAACAAACTTCTATGCGGCAGAATTGTCGCAGCGGAGTGGGGAAGGGCCATAATTAAGAGGAAGGTGTGCAGGGGCACGCCACAGGGGGGTGTCCTATCTCCTCTGCTCTGGGTTGTGGTAGTCAACGAGCTTCTGTGGAGCTGGATACCACTGGTTGTCGGGTGGTTTCTTATGCAGATGACCTCGCTATCCTAGTCAGAGGCAAAATTCTGGGCACCCTGCGCGATGTTCTGCAGGGCTACTTGGATACTGTGGCTAGGTGGGCTGAATCATGTGGATTGGCGGTCAACCCGGGAAAAACGGAATTGGTTCTTTTTACAAGGAGATATAAGATGCCCGATTTCAGAACTCCCTCCATTGGGGGGTTCCGTTGGGGTTAAATATTTGGGGATTGTTTTGGACAAGAAACTGTCCTGGAGACCCAATGTGGAAGATCGGGCCAGGAAGGCCGCCGTTGCCTTGTACTGCTGCAGAGGGGCTATCGGAAAGAGATGGGGACTCTCGCCAGGAGTAGTACACTGGCTTTATGAGATGGTGGTCAAACCGATTCTGCTATATGGGGTGCTGGTCTGGTGGAAAGCACTGGACACGGCGAGCGCCTCCAAAATGTTAGTGTCAGTGCAACGGACGGCGCTGATTGGTATCAGTGGCGCTCTGAGAACAACACCTACCTTGGCACTGAATGTCATGCTGAACATACATCCAGTAGATATTGCGGGAAAGGCAGCCGCGGCCCGGTCGTTGGTCAGGCTTCGTGATATGGGTTATGGGCTTTCTGACTTCGGACACTCTAGCCTACTTACTAATTTCGACTTTATCCCGGACAGGACGGACTATTGTATGCCGATGACCGCTCCCTATGCACCCTTCACCCCAGTCGGCCCCCCGAGGGAGGAGTGGGGAAGAGGAATTATCTGGGGCATGGGACCGGGTAACTTGTTCACGGATGGGTCGAAGTTGGACGGAAAGGTTGGCGGGGGGCCTTTTGTTAAGAGCTAAATGTAAGCCGCAAGTTTAAGTTGGCTGATCACTGCAGTGTATTCCAAGCAGAAGTTGCTGCGATTAAGTATGCGGTGGATGGAATGCTATCCAGTGCAACTACGGCTAGGGAATTCAACATCTACTCTGATAGCCAAGCGGCTATCAAGGCCTTGAGCTCAACCACAGTGCGATCGAGGGTGGCCTGGGAGTGCCTGACCTTGCTTGCGATTGCTCCTCCATAGCTGGGCCTCGAGTCAGCTCAGAAAACGTTGGGTGGACACCACGTCTTGCAGGGTAGCAAGATCTTTCTGGCCGAAAGTGGATGGCAGAAGGTCTGCTGAAATAATTGGGTTCACTAAGGCTCACCTATCATTGGTCATTGGGGTTTTGACAGGGCACTGTCCGATGGGTATCCATGCGGTACGTCTCAATATACTGGAAACTCCATCCTGCTGCAGCTGTATGGAGGACGATGAGGTGGAATCACCAAATCACTTTATGCTTGATTGCCCAGCTTTTGCCAGAACTAGGCGAAAGTACTTCGGTCGCGACACACTTGGATCTCCCGAGGATTTATCCAATGTTGAGATCGGTATCATTCGGAGCTTTATCGTTGCTACTCAACGTTTCTCTAAGTAGCTAGAACTAAGTCACCGTTATTTTGGGTGTATGTGGTATCACAACGGACCTTCATGTTGTCCAAGTTGAAAAACTGCGATAATTCATTACCAAGGACGGATAAAGCGATGAAGCTTGGTAGGTGGGCTGACTTTATGACGCAGAATAGAAAATTAGTGAAATGTTGGACAAAGGGCGTGACACCACCCACTTTTAAAAGAAGGTAATTTAAAAGTTTGCAAGCTGTAATTTGGCAGTCGTTGAAGATATGATGAAATTTGACAGGAACGTTACTCCTATTACTATATGTATGCTTAATATGAATGCAAAATCGGGATAATGAACACGCTCACTTAAAAAAAAATAATTTTAAAATTCAAATTTTAACAAAAACTTGAATATCTTACAGTATGTGAACATTCAACTCCAGTAATGATATGGTGCAACAAAATACAAAAATAAAAGAAAATTTCAAAATGGGCGTGACTCCGCCCTTTTTCATTTAATTTGTCTAGAATACTTTTCGAAGTCGAACAAAAATTTACCAATCCTTGTGAAATTTGTTAAGGGCATAGCTTCTATGACCATAACTGTTTTCTGTGGAAAAATGGGCGAAATCGGTTGAAGCCACCGGTGAGAACACGATAACTTGACCAAAAATCGATATATCTTTACTAAACTTAGTTCACGTACTTATCTAAACTCACTTTATCTTGGTATTAAAAATGGGCGAAATCCGATTATGACCACGCCCACTTTTTCGATATCAAAAAGTTCGAAAAATGAAAAAAAAATGCCATAATTACGTACCAAATACGAAAAAAGGGATGAAAAATGGTGATTGGATTGGGTTTTTGACGCAAAATATAACTATAGAAAAAAACTTTGTAAAATGGGTGTGACATCTACCATATTATGTAGAAGAAAATGAAAAAGTTCTGCAGGGTGAAATCCAAAGCCCTTGGAATCATCACAGGAATACTGTTCGTGGTATTACATATATAAATAAAACTAGCGGTACCGACAGATGATGTTCTGGGTCACCCTGGTCCGATATCTCGAAAACGCCTTCACATATACAACTAAGGTTACTCCCTTTTAAAACCCTATTAATACCTTTAATTTGATACCCATATCATACAAACATATTATAGAGTCACCCCTGGTCCACCTTTATGGCGATATCTCGAAAATGCGTCCACCTATAGAACTAAGGCCCACTCCCTTTTAAAATACTCATTAACACCTTTCATTTGATACCCATATCGTACAAACACATTATAGAGTCACCCCTGGTCCCCTTTATGGCGATTTCTCGAAAAGGCGTCCACCTGTTGAAACTATGGTCGACTCTCTTTTAAAATACTCTTTATTACCTTTCATTTGATACCAATGTGATACAAACACATTCCAGAGTTACCCTAGGTTCATTTTCCTACATGGTGATTTTCTCTTATTTTGTCTCCAAAGCTCTCAGCTGAGTATGTAATGTTCGGTTACACCCGAACTTAGCCTTCCTTACTTATTATTTTTGAAATTATTCAATTTGGCTTATCATAATTACATAAACTTTAGCTCTTTATCCATTTTGTTGCATGTGGTGCTAGAAATGAATTTATTATTTAATATTCACGCAAACAATTTTGCTTTGTTTGTATTAATTTGATTAATGGGATTTCCGGCGTAAATTTTTGGTTTTCTATAAGTTAACTTTTTGAAAAATGTACTTTGTTTGCAGAATGTGTACATTCTGTGGTTCTAGCAGTGGTAAGGTACACAATTCGACAAGCATGTGGAGCTAGGTAGGTTATTTTTGGTATGGCCGTCTACGAAACAAGGACTTCATAGTATAGGCCGTGGCGATAGACCCACACACACTCCTGCATTATTTTACATACACATGATGCCCTCGAGACCTTTTTCATCTCTCCACGTTGAGCTTCCACGACAACTTACTGTCTAGAATGATTCCTAGACATTTTGTACAAGTTTTCTTCTACAGGGTAGCCCCTACTAAGTACCTCAGTCCTATCCCAATCGGGTCATTATATATCTTAGTAAAAAGACCATATCTGTTTTCCCCGCGTTGGCGCTCAACCCAACATCAGGTGCCAAGTTATTTTTATCCCGAAGAGGCCGATCCATCAAAGAACTAATTGTTGGAGTGCGCCTTCTATTTATAACAATCACAACGGCATCTGCGTAAACCGAAAGTTTGACGGGTCCCTCATCAAACCGCCGGAGCCGTTGGTCGATAACCAACGTCCATAATAGAGGTGCTAATACCCCGTCTTGCGGCTTGCCTCTGTCCACCGATTTTGTGCCCACATGGAGCTCCCACTCCTCCTGCAGCCGATCCATTTGGTAAGGTCTGGATGTACTTAATGTAATTAAGACCATGTTCGCTAGTTTAGGGTTAGTTAATGCATTAATGTGATGGTGTGGTGACATAAGGTCAACGGCCATAAGGTCAATTGGCCTTATTACCACTTTGAATGGCCATACGTTTGATTGAAACTTTTCACACGTATCAAGGCTCGATGACAATGCAATAATGTGATGGTGGGGTCACATAAGGTTAACGGACATAAGATCAATTGAACTTGTGACCACCCCAAATGGCCATAGATTTGAAACCTTGCACATAATGCGAAAAACGCATTCATTATCAATGATCGAAGTGGATGCATGGCACATCTACGAAAGAGCATACTGGAGCCCTTTTTAACACGCTTTTATTAGCTTGGCCTGTATCTATCTATGTATCTATGTATCCATATATGTATGTAACAGAATCTGGAGTGGAGCCGAGAGCCCCGGTAATGCAGAGCTCCGAACTCCGTTGCACCTTTTGAAGCATTTTAAGATAGGTACTTTTAGCTAGTGCAGGCCACCAGACGAAGGCACCATAAAGAAGAATCGGGCGCACAATGGCTGTGTAAATACAGTAGGGTAAATACAGTAGGTCACCTTAGGGGAGAATCCCCAGGAGGTGCCAATTGTCCCTCTTGCAGGTGAACAGCTCTGCTGCTGCCTTCTTGGATTGCTCCACTATATGGTCACTCCATAATAGCTTCCTATCCAGAATGACTCCCAAATACTTGACTTGATCGCTAAACGCTAAGAACGTACCCCCAATTCTTGGCGGTGTAAGATTTGGTACTTTGTACCTCCTCGTGAAGAGAACAAGCTCGGTTTTATCCGGGTTGACTTCCAAACCTGTGGCGGGTTGTACTCCTGGAGCAGCTCCAGGATGTCAGCTGGGTCCGTTGGCGTCACTGGAACCCAGGCTCTAGCCCTTGGTCGTGAGGGGATATCACGCGCCTCCACTACCTTGAGGCGCGCGCCCGGATATACCACCCCTATCAGCGTGACGGCGGCCCTATAGAGGTTGACCGACCTGGCGTCGTCACAGGCAATTAGCTTGACATTGCCCTGGAACCACCCTGCATCGGTGTAAGATGGCGGTGGACCAGGGTTGCCTTTTTAACCTTAACGGCCACCGTAGCGAGCGCGGCCTCGATCCACTTCCACTGTTGTTTCGGGATCCTGCCATCTTCGCTGCTCTCGTCTATAATGCCAATGATCTGCCGACCCTTGGCAATTTCGGCGAAAGACCGCGTCCAGCCTCCCTGCGTCTTGGCCCTTTTCGGTGCCGTGGGGTTGGATTCATCCATGGACCGCTGGCGTTTCGAGGTTTCATCACTCTCGACTAAAACTTTTAAAATTACTTGAACTAAAAAATTAAAAATAAATAATAGTTTAAAAAAACTAAAAAAACACGCTTTTATAGCAAACCGAACTAAAAATAGAAAATAATTTTCAATTAAAAAGAGTTTATATAACAGTAGTAGAAGGTCAAACAATCGTTTATAGTTAATCACCTCAAAATAAAATTATAATAAAATTTAAGTTATTAACAGAATAATTTAATTCACAGTAAAAAGCGTGGGGTGCTTGATATTGAATGTTACAATCATTCTATTGGCAACTATCTGAGAGGAAAGATATGAAATGTAGTCAAATGCACCCCACGCTTTTTACTCTGAATTAAATTATTCTGTTAATAACTTAAATTTTATTATAATTTTATTTTGAGGTGATTAACTATAAACGATTGTTTGACCTTCTACTACTGTTATATAAACTCTTTTTAATTGAAAATTATTTCTATTTTTTAGTTCGGTTTGCTATAAAAGCGTGGTTTTTTTTTAGTTTTTTCAAACTATTATTATTATTTGTGATGAGATTATATTATATTAAATTTAATATGGTATACATATATCCTTAAATTCAGGGTTGTAGCTACTCTCAATTTATAGAAATTGATTTTAAAAATATTAAATTAAATTTTGAAGAGCGAAAAGTAACTTCGAGTTTAGTTTTCAATACAGAACTGTGTAGTAAGAACATAGCTGTTTTGAAACGAAACCATAATTTCCATATATAAAAGACGTGGCACCTGCCATATAAATGGAATCTTTCATACTGCATAACTCTGAAGGTATTCATGCTAGAACATTGAAATTCAATAAACGAGTTATATGAGGTCAATCCTTAACACCACCAAGAAAATGTGCGGTGAGGGACAAGGGGGCGTGGCACCTCCCATACAAATGGAATATATCATACTGCATATCTCTGGATGTAGTAATGGTAGGATAATGAAAATTGGTAAGGAGCTATATGACGTTAAGTCCTAACACATCTAGTAAAATGTGGAATTGGGGAAAAGGGGTGTGGCACCTTCCCTACAAATGGGGTTTTTCAGAACTATGGCTGCCGTACAAACTTAGGTTATTTTAACAGCTAAAGTTTGACTGCAGGGTTGAGTTTGGCTGTTATTTGTTTTGTACGTTTAGTAATCTGCCGCCGTTAAAATTTTTTGTTAACTTCAGTCTATCTACATCTTCTCTCTATATAGATAAAACGTTTTTGCGAAATTATGTCATCGCCTAAAGCTTTAATAGCTATGTTTTTTCCAAATATTGAATCTATATTTACAAACTATAAAAGGCTTCGGTTAATATCACTAGAACCGAGACAACTTATCACTCTATAACACAGTCATGGAAGAATCCCAAGCTGTGCATATCCGGTTGAGTTTCGTAACTCTCATAATATTATATATATATATGTATGTATATTGTTCGGTATTTGGATTATCCGCGCTTTGTAGTGGGATAAGGCTTTTCATCACAAAACTTTTACGAATGTCATTGAAGCAATTCATTTTATCGGAAAATTTCGAAAACAAAAAAGTTGAAAAACCAAGGATTCCATTGATACCGAAAAGAGTTGCGTTTTCAATTTTAAATGCCTCAAATTTGCTATCCCTATGAATGAAGCTTAAGGACAGTCATTAGCTGGGATTCAAGGGATTAATAAGTGCAATACAAACCTTTAGAGCTTCTGCAACCCAATTGTCAACGTAACCTACGCGAGGGGAGTCCTGTTACAAATATGAAGGTATCATACAACAAAAGTCATTAGCTGTAACAGAAGTCAATCTTACCAACTCATGTTTCAACCATGGCCAATTACGAGTAGCCTGCATATTTTTATAGAAACGTGGAGTAAAACCCACGGGCATAAGCTAGTATGTAATAAAATCTAAATTTATAAGCATTTAATTAAAAATCAAAACTCTTCCACTTTTTTATTCTTAGATATTTGATTTATTCCAAATAGTACGTAACTACATACATATGTATGGAGGTGTATATGTATAAATGTCGATAATGCAGTTCACTTCGTGCAGATATGAAAAAAACACACTATTTGCGCCGTTTGTAACAACTGGGGATGTAGCTCAGATGGTAGAGCGCTCGCTTAGCATGTGAGAGGTACGGGGATCGATGCCCCGCATCTCCATATTTAAAACCAATTAGAAAATTTTTTTACTTTTATTTATTTTTTAAACCCAAAAATCCACTTAAATTTGGTATTAGTAAAATTTTTCTATAATATTGCCACAGCATGTGAATAAACGAAAGAACGAAAACTGGTTGTGAAATAATAACAAAAATGTGGCCCTTATTGACTCGATCAGTCAATGTGACTTGTAATGAAACGCACTTTGATCCTAACTGATGAAAACCAATCATTACTTTTGTTAGTCCTAAAACTCAATAAATAATAGTTATAGACACTTTATAGCTAACCGAACTAAAAAATAGAAAATAATTTTCAATAAAAGAGTTCATATAACAGTAGGAGAAGGTCAAACAATCATTTATAGTTAATCACCAAAATAAACTATAATTACATTTAAGTTATAACAGATAATTTAATTCAGAGTAAAAAGTGTGGGTGCATTTGTCACATTCATGTCTTCCTCTCAGATAGTTGCCAATAGAATGATTGTAACATTCAATATCAAGCGCCCCACGCTTTTACTGGAATTAAATTATTATGTTAATAACTTAAATTTATTGTAATTTTATTTTGAGGTGATTAACTATAAATGATTGTTTGACCTTTACTACTGTTATATAAACTCTTTTTAATTGAAAACTATTTTCTATTCTTCAAAAGCACACCGACAATAAACACCGAAAATAAACAGCAGATAACATTTTAGGGTTATGTGGTTCGAAGTTTCCAATTACGGAAGTAGTTTACTGAATCTACATAGAATGTTCGGTTAAATGTTTTTGAAAAATTTCGAACAAAGTCAAATAATTTAACTGAATGGTTTTAAATTGTGGTCTAGGTATCACAAGTAGTTTGATGTTAAGGTGCCCTGCTTGTTAAAGAGTATGGCACTGCTGGTTTTATGGTAACAACGCAACAAAATTTTCGCCACAACCCATCACTACAGTTAATGCGCTACAAAAGTGTTTACTCGCGCTCGTGCCACCATGTGTGTGTCTTGACGTTGTAATGTCTGTTGTCCAATATAATTATCATTGTATCTATTTTCTTATAGCTTTTGCTTGTCGAACCACATCAAGTCTATTGTTAAGCCATGTAGTACATACATATATTGCTCGGGTTTATTTCCAGTCAAGTTGCATTTCCTCAATTTGTTTGCCTGCCACTATTCTTGCTACGTTTTAGAATTAATTTGTTTGCTTATTTTTTCAGTCATGTTCAATGTTGCGCCTCGCTAAGCTGGTAACGCGTTAAACTATATGTGTAATAAGGCAGGGCCTGCGCTTCTTCGACAGTTTACGTAGCAGTAAGTTGTGTAAGTACAGTGATGATCAAAAAAATAAAACCATTTTTGCTCCAATGATTTCTTGGTTGAGTTACTTATTGATGTGTGGTATGTAATTTGTGGTTTACTTTATCAAAAAAAATGGCAACACGGCCCTTCTACAGCCGACAACGGTTGTTGCTGCTATTCAGAATAACTAAAAAATGTTAGATTCGGTTTAGTTCTGTTCGCTCAACACTTGCTTATGCTTTTGTCAAATTAAACCCAAATTACTACCGATGCACAAGTGTGCAATCTGAGTTAATAAAGAATCGAAATTGAAACACCTTATAGTCGTTTATATATATATATGTTTGCTTTATGTTGGCAAAACAATTGTTTCGACACTCGCGACGTGTCATCATCAGTTGCTAGTTTATCATTATTAGTCATTCTGAGTTAGTTCGTTTTTCATCCAATTCAGGTATTCTGGATGAAACAGAAAAACATTCCCCTTTGAAAAAATTTTTTAAACTCATTTTTCAATTTTCAAAAGTCTACGGAGAAGGGCTGGTTAAAAAAAATGTGCTATGAGATCTCCATCTACAAAATTTTGTTCCATACTCAATTTCGTCCAGCTCCCAAGCTATACAATGGGAAAAGAAAAGATTCTCCTAGGGTTGAAGTTATACCACAACAGTGGCAACTTCCGGTAGCAAATAATTTCGGGCTTTTTGAAACAGGTTCGTCGGCTTATTATAAGTCAGCAAGTTGGTTTCCTCTCGTCTTGTTGTCGGCGGCTTATAGATGTGGCATCTATTTTATATAGAAGTTTATTGGTATATGTTTCATTACAAATCAGTGACAGTGCTCGTCAATAGCATATCGACAACACACGATCGCAAATTGGTTACACTTCGATAAAAAATCGATCTTTTGTTGTTGTTCTTGTAGCGGTGCTTCGCTCCATCCAATAGGTGCGAACAATCATAAATTGTCATCAATATCCTCTAAAGGGAGTCCAAGGAAACTTGCTGTTTCCACAGTGGTGAACCATAATGAGAGGGGTGTTAGAGGCGTTGGTTCCACAATACAGTTAAAGAGATGGTTGGTGTCATGTGGGGACACATTACAAGCAGGACATATGATTTGTATGTCGGGGTTGATTCTGGATAGGTAAGAGTTTAACTGTTATAGTATCCAGATCGAAGTGAGCTAGAGTGACTCGCGTTTTCTTAGGAAGAGTGCGTTCCTCTTCTGCTAATTTTGGGTATCGATAACTTTTCGATAAACTCTCTACTACTTTTACCTAAAAAGTCCGTAGCAAGACGACGTCAAATCAATAACTTTTTGAAAACATATCGATAACTTTCGATCTTTATCGATACTTTTCGAAGGTTCAATTTGGTGTTATTAAATCGTTCCCGAGATGGTCGGGCGAGTATCGAAGGAATTATCGCTTTTTTCCATTCTTCACCAATTAAAAAAATTGCAGTGTTCAGAAAACGCGAAAAACTGACCGCCTCCCCCATATGGCCAATGCAATTTGGTTTTTTGCAAGGTATTTTCTTGCTGATTAGAGGAGGCATTAGTAAATCGAGTATACAGTTCGGTAGGTATTGAATTGGGCAGTCCGTAGGTGCTCATAACTTCGAAATTTCAGATTTTTGAGTTGGCTCCCTATTGATCTAGGTGTGCGATATAATAGTAAAATAACTTGCGTACCAAATTTCAATATGATTTTTTCACTGGCTTTTGATTTATGACTTTAAAAAGATTTCAATTTTCTTCTTCTAAATGTGGGCGGTGCCACGCCCATTTTTTCAAATTTTTATTTGCATAAACTCAACACACGCATGAAGTTTCAACACTATCTGTATTTGGAAATAAATTATCGCATTTTATCCCTTTTCCGTTATTTGGATATCGATATTTTTTAAATGGCTGTGTTCGCCAACCGATTTTGTTTATTTTTCATAAAGCATATATCTTATGACAAGGACAACTCCACACTATATCTTGCGGCTTAAAATATTTTCAAATTTTTTTCTTCTAAATACTGGCGGTGCCACGCCCATTTTAAAAAATTTTACCAGATTTCTATTTCTCGTAATAAGGTCAATCCACTTATAAAGATTCTTCAGTTTATCGGTCTTTTGTAATGAACTATTGCATTTTTTCCTATTTCGCAGTTTGCGATATCGGAAAAGTAGGCGTGGTTGCCGTTCGATTCCGCATTATGAAATAGCGTTCTATTCTGGGTTCAGATAAGTCGGTGTACCAGGTTTTGTAAAGATATCTCAATTATCACTGAAGTTATCGTATCAACGGACGGACGGACGGACGTGGCTTCATCAAATCTGTTTGCGATGCTGATAATTTTGATAAAAGGAAGTATATATCTATATCGATATTTTAGGCAATTATGTACTACCGTTTTCCAATTAAAGTTATAATACCATTGTGTGCAAGCATACTGGGTATAAAAAATTATGTATATCCAATACTCCTTTGAAACTTAAATAATTCTAATATGTATGTATGTTCGTATACCCATTGTAGAATGAAAGATGCGCGATAACCTCCGAAGAGGGTTTAGGCCGAGCTTCTATTCCAATTTGCGTAGCGCTCTTTTTAATTTTTCTTATAAATTGGCGGGACGGGACCTACCTCTTTTATGCCGACATCGAATGGCATCTGCAAGGCAGATCAGTTTTCACTGACATCTTTCTTGGCAGAAGTACACTCTGAGTGCTTGCCAAATACTGCCGAGGGGCGACCCCATTAGAACAATTTTCTTCTAATTGAAAAAACTTTTTCTAAAATTTTGATGCTGCTTTGCCTGGGGCGTGTACCCAGGATCTTCTGTGTGGTAGGTAGAGCACGCTACCATCACACCACGGCGGCCGCAAATAGGCTTGATAATAAGCATGGAAGTAATTCCATGAGAATGCTTGTTGAATTGGTATCTCGCCACCACTGGAACAACAGGGTAGCATATACTTACTAACATACCTACATATGTGAACGATTTTAATTGTTTTTATTTTGTGAATAAACCCTGCAAAAAATGCGATTAGTCTAGGATGAATCCGGGATGAGTCACAAAGGATTGTGCGACCAATTCCAGTTTTGATCTCTTTGTATGAGTTGAACTGTTCCTTTGTTTGAGTTAGAGTTGGCAAATATCCGTGTACCTGTAATTTTGTCACAGCTACTGAAATATCACAGTACACTTCAGCGACAGCTTACAAGGAATAATCGATGATTGCCTGTGACAGCATTTATTTCCCGTTATCAATCACATACTCAAACATAGCCCTCATCACAGGAACAAATCGCTTCTATGCTATGAACCCAATACAATGAGCAAGTTACTTAAGCTGCGACTGAATAACAGTAGATGTCCCAAAAAAATACGCATAGTTTATTATTCGCAAAACAATCCGCAGGGAAAAAATATAAAAATGAGGTGATTCTATACGACAGCATGGACACTGCTAATACGCGTCCAAAAATATCGAGAGAGGTGTTAAAAGACGCGTATTGACCTGACCATGCACCAGCCAGCATGACCACTGACAACAATAATCCGAAGGCGGAAAATAAAAATTTTAGCTCGTTCAAAAAATATTAACGAAAAACGGAAAATGACCCCGGAGTGCTCCGAAACCGGTTTGTGGAGACCAAAACTGGTAATTCTTTACTTTAGGGTACAACTAAAACTCGTCAAAAAATATCGGGAGAGATGTCAAAAGACGCGTTTTGATCCCAGGACCACGAATCCGAAAGTGGGAATTCGAAATTTATTTCTGTCAAAAGGTATTTCCAAAAAACCGCAAAATGGCCCGGGAGCGCTCGAAACCGGGGGTGGGATCGATAGTATTTTTGCGCAGAACACCTTTCTGCATTGGCGGCCTACGGCCGCGCTTATAAAAATTACCTGGGTGGGTCCAACACACGGTTTGGAGACCAAATCTATATCCGCGCAAAACACTTTTACCCACAGTTTTTCTTGTGGGTAAAACAAAATCATCAAAAATTACAACAAAAAAATAAAATAAATGTAAGCGCGATAACTCTCCGAAGAGATCTAAGGCCGAGATTCTCTTCCAATTTGCGTCGTGTTCCTCTTGATTTTCCCTACAAATTGGCCGGACGGGAGCCTACATGTTTTATGCCGACTCCGAACGGCAACTGCAAGGCAGATGAGTTTTCAACTGAGAGCTTTTCATGGCAGAAATACATCGGGAGCGCTGCCAAAACACTGCCGAGGGGCGACCCCGCTTAGAAAAAATTTTCTTCTAATTGAAAAACCTTATTTCTAAAATTTGACGCTTTGCCCGGGGTGTGAAGCCAGGGCATACGGTGTGATAGGCGCAGCACGCTACCATCACACCCACGGTGGCCGCTAAAATTACAACAACCACATGAAAATTTTCAATTTTGTTTGCAAATATCTCCGAAAAGAAATAAATTTCCAATTCCGCTCCACCGATATTCTTGGACGAGTTTTAGCAGTTGTAGCCTAAAGTAAAGAATTACCCCAAAACTATATAAAATCTTCAAAATTACAACAATCACATGAAAATTTTCATTTATTTCGCAAATATCTCTTCACAAACCAAACATTTTTATTTTCCGCCTTCGGATTATTGTTGTCGAGGTCAATACGCGTCTTTAGACACCTCTCTCGATATTTTTGGGCGCGTATTAGCAGTGTCATGCCGTCATATAGAATCACCAAAAACTGATTCCTGTTGGCGTGGTATTTGTTTTTTTTTCAGTCACAGTCACGGCTAAAAGCCGCTGTGACTGAGAGGTCACAATCACAGATAACATGTTCCTCAAAAATCACGGATCGGCCAAAATTAGTTGAGCATGTCCTATGAAGAGACTAATTGTACCCATTTATACGAAAGGGATCGATAGGACCAATCCTCTTTGTACCCATATGGGCACATAGAAGACTAGTCCCTTTTCGGTTCTATAAGAACTCAAATAGGGCCCAGATGCATTTTTCATAACAGAAACACAATCGAAGGGTTCACCAAGCCACAAAATCTATTTGATGTAAATTGTTCCGCCGCTTTTCTAAATGGAACAAAAATATTCTCCGAAAATTTAACCCTAACTCCGGCGTAGTCGTTAAGTCTTTGTAAGGGCTCCGCATATTCGTAAATAATTCGATTTAATTACCTGTAATCTTTTTTATTTACTTCGTTACTGTTTTTTTTTAATATTTCTTAAAGTGGCTACATAGATATCAAACTGACTAATCCCAACGGTACCCGAAAGGTACTATAGGGGATCAATTATACTCAAATGTAGACAACAGAGATCAATCGGAGACCATCTCTTTAGGGATAATCGCATTTTGTGCCCAAAAAACTTTTGCTATTTTTCTTAATGATTTTTTGTTTTTCATTGCTTACATGCCAATTCACGTTTGTTATTCATTCAATTGAGGTTCGCGTGCCGGAAATTGTATACAAATTTAGAGGGATTTAAAAACACCGGCATTATACACAGCTGAGGTATATACGAAAGAGAAAAGGGTAAACTGTCAGCTTGTGTGTTGTTCCTATGGCATGTGTTAAGAGGGAGTCGTCAACACATTTGGTCATTCTGTGTCCTTTGTTAAAAATTTATATCTATTCTGCATGTGAAAACAAACAGATTGGTAAGCAAATGCTTCAACCCCACTCGCTGAAAGGAAATAAAATTGCTTATGTTCTTAGTACTGATGGGTGCAGTGTCCGTCTAGGTCAGCGATACACGTATACTAGCGTGTTTTTTTTACATGTATATACATCTACATGTACGACGAAAGAAAAATGCTCAGCGACAATTGCGCATATCCGAATAAAATATTTGGCCGCACTGCCACGTAAATCTCAAATCAATAGAACTGTAGTGACGTTCAATGACGAGTGAACCAGATACAGATAGAAATTTAACATGCAAATGCAACAACAACGCTGTGATCTGATATTTATCTGGTTCAATTACTGATCCGTATAGCAGTTCTGTTCGTTTCGTTTTCTTTAGAAGATTTTTTGACAGCTAACCACTTTTGAGTTGGTAGCACTCATAGCTCAACTATATGGTTGGCTCATCTCTACAGCAACAACATATCTTTGTTCAGATTGCCAAAGTCAGCGCGTTGGTGTTAGCAGCGGCGGATTTAAGTTTAGTGGGGCCCCTGGGCACCAATGATGTTGAGGCCCCCTCGTAAGGGATTTAAAAGAGATAAATAAAAAAGACGTGTAAGTAGTTAGGTTTATTATATTATTTATTAACTGTAATCATAGGAGCGTTTCCGTGCCTTTTTCAGCGAAACATTTTATTATATCGTCCATATTAATATCACGTACATGTCACGCTCCATGCTTATAATAGTTAAATGATTCAACCCTTTTTGAGTCATCGATACTCTCAAGGAATCATTGACTGGATTTAATTTGGAAAAGACCTCTCTCCAGTACAGTGACTTATCAATAAAGTTAAATAAATTCTAAAACCATTTCAGTATTCGGGAAAGTTTCTCGGACTCCCTTTTCAAATATCAAGGAGTACATCGCTTGCTCGAATTCAAGCAATTCAAAACAAAAATTTTGAATAAAAGAAATTCCATTTCTAAACTAGAGTCAAGATCATTCTTGTAAATATTAAGTAACTTTTTAGAACTCTCTGCTAATTCACATGGAGTCAATTTATCGAATTTCGATAAAAAGCCAATCTTGATTCAACCATCTTGTATGCCGCTATTCTGCCATTCAAAGCGCTGATAAAATTATCGACTAACGGTATAAATTCTAATATTCTAAATTCAAACGTGTTTCGTACGACAACGTCCGTACGTACGACACACGTAGCTCTGTGAAGGTGTCACCTACATGCGAGTAATTAAATAAACCATATCTCATTCGTTTTTCCACCGTTTGTCCAGGAAAAATTTTCGTTTGTCCACCTTTTGTTAAAAAGTTATTTCATCGTGTGTGAAGTTGGCGCCTCCATTGCGAGAAATTAAAAAAAGCCAAATGCCATTCGTTTGTCCACCTTTTTTGTCCACACGTCGGTGCATAACTGACGCTTAATACTGTATAATCCACGTTGCGACTCGCAAAAGCCAAAGTCGGACGCTGATGCGAGGCGCTGCGGCGGGCGGCGCGAGAGATCAGTCTTAGCTTAAAAAATGTAAACAATGTGCCGGGTACACTGCGCAACGATTGGACGCTCACTTACAGCAATTTAAAGAAATCACCGCTCGGTTTGGATGAGATATTTTTTGAAAGTTGTGGTACTGCGAGTGCATTAACAGTTAATTACAATTCTATTCTTCGCGTAAAATTACCCTACGGCTCTTCGCTGCTGCTCTGACTTCAAAGGTTGTGAAGTTCATATTAAAAACATTTAAAATTTATCTTTTTCATTAAACATTATTTGATAATGATAGGTGAATTGATAGATTCAAATTAAATAAGATCTCATAATATTTAAAAGTATAAGAGAATTAATGAAATTAATTATTGAAATTGAATAATTAAGTTTTTGAAATATTTAATTATGTATGACATATTTAATTTAATTACGATTCATAGGATGGAAAAAGGACCTTGATTTATGATTTTATACTGGCAGTGGCAGATTATTAGGGGGCTACATGATAGTGCTATAGGTTCGAAACCCACCGTCTGCAGGGGGCCTCCTGTGACCTGTCACTCTCAATTATAAAGAAATACTTTGTTAAACCACGAAAGAGTGAGAGGGAAATATTATATTTCTCCATCTTTTATATTTATTTATAATTTCATAGTATTTCATATTTCTCCCCTGCCTGTTACAGGTTTAAGGGTTAAGAGTTAGGGTTAGTTTATTATAATTTATTAGTATTTATCCCCCGCCTGTCTGAGCCCGGCAGGGGCCCTTCTGTATTTCGGTCTCGGACCTCACGCATTTTTAATCCGCCACTGTTCTGTGGGGCCCCCTACTTATGGGGGCGCGTGCTCCAAGTGCCCTTATGTAAATCCGCCACTGGGTGTTAGACGAATGGAATGGAATGAAAACATAAAACTTGGCAGCTTGTGTGTGTAGTAAGAAAATGTTGTAATGTGTTGGTTTCATTTTGAGTTGGCCAGCTCCTTCTGACAATCATTACTCCAGTGAAATGAAGAAAATAAAATCAGCTGATGAGATGAGATGAACCAACCATATAGTTGAGCCATGGTAGCACTGAAATACATATGTGTACATATGTATATACATAAAAGATATCGCCATATTTAAAGCAAAACACGGAAAGAATAAACAACTTGAAAAAAAATGTAAGGAAAATAAATAGTTTGTTTACGTGCGAAACTATTTAAATATTAATAGTTATATCAGTATCTTCAATTTTTGTGTACGTTTCTCCTTTTTATTTCCGTAACACAGATGTTTTATATTAATGCTGCCGGTTCTCATAAAGTTGATCCAGATCGTTCCAATGAGATTTGATCGTGAGCTAGAGCTCGATAACTCAATGGAACGCTCCTTTCGTTTTTTAATTAGGATAGTAAAACTTAAAAAAGTCGATAAAAACATTATATATTATAAGACTTATTTCATAAGCGTGGATAAAGTTGGGCTAAGTGCATTCCATACAAAGTTGTAAGTGTCGATGTGTATGCACGTAATAAGAAACACAGCTAAAATGTATGTATCTTAGTTCACAAACTTCATACTATATTAATTTTCTCAAAATAGATAACACCCAAAACGGAGGTTATTTTTATTAGTGCTGCTATATCATTTTCAATAGCCAATATCAGTTTAAGGAAGAACATAAATTTTGCTTATCATCTGAAACTGTAATGTACTGCTCGTTCACTACATATGTAAGTAAGTAAAACAAAGCTTCAACAATGTATGCGCATAATAATAATATGAACATTGTAATCTCTTTCAATTTTGTAAAATATTCTTTATAGCTTTGCTTCCGTCGAATACGATTGTATCTTTGTTTTTGTACTGGCGTTGATATTCTTATCGCATTTGTATAACATTGTTTGTTTGGTCGTTAAATATTCGCACTTGCACAAAGTTTCAGCTGCAATGAACTTTCAAATGACGCGTGAAGAAAAATTAAAAAAAAATTGTATAAATGCAAATAAGCCGCATAATTATCAGCAATGAACTAAATAGTAAAGTGCCACGAAATCCCCAAAATAAAAAATACCCAAACACAAATTCCCCAAAGAAAAAAATACCCAAACACATAATCCCCAAATTCAAAATCCCCAAAATCAAAATCCCCAAACACAAAATCCCAGTGCTATGATAAACATCAGACCGTGTAAAAAATAGCAATATCTCTTTCCTCTTTCATTCATATTTATGTATGTATAACTATATATTCACGTTTGGCAATACATATTTTTACTTATCCATATATAGGACTGCTAGTCGCTCTAATTCGAACAAGCTAAACAGATGCGTGTACTACGCAGAAGGACATCACCGTGGCGGTAGCAACGGTTATACCACACACCCGGACTTGGCATGGCGTAGCCCAGGTTATTTTTTATAAGCGCGGTCGAAGGCCGCCTATGCAGAAAGTTGGTATGGATTACACTGGACCACGAATTTCAACTTTTTCTCTTTACCAGAAACGCCGTTATGAAATTTGTATGTAAAATCACCCCCTGATTTCGAAAATTGAGTTCATTTCTGAATCTATGGTACCGTTTTTTAGATATTTGCAATTTACCGTTATTCGAAAAAACCAAAAAGGTGGCTCCCTTTAATTACGTATATCTCACGAACGGGTCAAGCAATTGCAAAAAATTTTAGTCGGAAAGACGATAAAATTTGCTATAAATGCATTATACATTGGTTTTTGCTCAACCAGATAATTTTCGAGATATTAGCTTATCATTTCAGATTTTTTTTTATGAAAAAATATGAAAAAAAAATACTCTTTGCGAGGGCAGCATTCCAAAACCACAACTTTTTTCCAGATATTTTTTTCTTTACGTAAAGCTCTGTTTAATTAGAAAAAACGTAAGCTATCATCGAAGAAAATCGATGCAAAAACTACGTAAGTTATAAGCGATCAAATAAAAATACCCAGGTTGCGCAACTTCAATGTATGTATACATACATATATTAAAGGTATAAAGTGCAAATGGGATATTACCCGGATAAACGAATAACACCATAACAATGATAATACTTTTTCTTTAAATACATCAAATAGTACTTTTAATACTCGAATTGTTTTATAGTAGGTAGAGTCGTTGCATCGAAAGGAAGAGTGGTTGGGTTCGAAACCTGCTGTAGGCATGTAGTTATAAACATGTATTTCCGTCACTTATGGGTAAGTATGCAGGTAGATTTTCAAAATTATAAGGCACAGACAATTTTTAAAGCCTACATCTAAAGCAGGTAGTATTTTCTTTTCCCGGCTTCGTATAAAAAGGAAACTTTCTGTCTAGGTAAGATTAAGATAGTGAACGACTTAACCAATAATTATGCGAAAATGGGTAAATATTAAAGGCTTATTAAAATTAATTTCCCAAAATTCTATAACTTGTTTACCTAATATTTTCTTTCCAGGCGTAAATATGTCCTTAAAAATTCACTTTCTGCACTCACATTTGAGCTTTTTTCCGGCAAATATTGGCGACGAAAGTGGCGAACATGGCGAAAGGTTTCATCAGCAAATGAAATTAATTGAGAATCGATATCAAGGATTGTGGGACGCCGCAATGATTGGTGATTACTGCTGGTTTCTCATAAGAGAAACCGAACCTAAGCTGAATAAGCGTCAAAGTAGAACACATAATTATTTCGACTACATAGTAAAACCAAATAAAATAAAGATTGTTAGAATATAGTATAAACATAAATAAATAAAAAAAAGTTAAAAATATGGGTAATTTCATTCATAAATTGAACTTTTAACTAAATAGAAACAGATCATAGCTAGATATTTCACTCTTCTTTATACCATACATACGTTTTGAGGTATACGTTGAAATTGCGCAACCTGGGTATTTTTATTTGATCGCTTATAACTTACGTAGTTTTGCATCGATTTTCTTCGATGATAGCTTGTCTTTTTTCTAATTAAACAGAGCTTTACGTAAAGAAAAAATATTTGCAAAAAAAGTTGTGGTTTTGGAATGCTGCCCTCGCAAAGAGTAATTTTTTTCTTTTTTTATACAAAAATCTGAAATGATAAGCTATATCTCGAAAACTAATCTGGTTGAGCAAAAACAATGTATGATGCATTATAGCAAATTTTATCGTCTTTCCGATTCTGTAACTTTTTTGCAATTGACCCCGTTCGTGAGATAGACGTAATTAAAAGGAGCCATCTTTTGGTTTTTCGAATAACGGTAAATTGCAAATATCTCAAAAAGCGGTACCATAGAATCAAAAATGAATCGTTTTTCGACATCAAAGGGTGGTTTACATACGAATTTCATAACGGCGTCTCTGGTAAATTTTTGCCGTCGACCAGTGTTATTAGCTTTTTGGTCGCGGCGATTTTAAACCTAATTTGAATTTATTTCGCACATAAAATGGGGATTTTGTGTTGGGGATTATAAGTTTGGGGATTCTGATTTGGGGGATTTCGTTTTGGGGATTTTGATTTTGGGGATAACGTGGTAGACCCTGCTGAGAAACGTATGCATAATATAATGCCGTAGTCATAAGCAATTACCACTGAGGTCCTATCGATTATTATTTAGCTATACACATCAAACCCAAGACTCTATAGTTGCATGCTCAGGAGTAGTGTCGTCAACTCAACTTTAGGTGCTGGCTCAGTTTGTAAAATGGATACCAGAGGCCCAGCTCAGGGCGGCGTGCTATCGCCTTTTCTTTTGATACTGGTAGTTAATGAAAGAAAAGGAACGAGGGTAGTTGCATACGCCGATGACTTATTGATTCTGATCACAGGCAAATTTCGTACAGGGACTGGCGAGCTTATGGGCTACCATGGTTAGTTGTTGTTGCTCCTACTAAAAAAAAACAGCCCCCTTTAACTTACCGAGGCTGAACGGCTCAAAGTTAAATCTTTCGTCTGAAGCCAAATAATATCATATGATACTCAACTTCAAATTAAGCTGGAAAAGGAACGTTAAGGTGAGATCAAGGAAAGCTCTGTCAGCATACTCCAACTGGGGCCGTATGATCTAAATCGATTCGAAAGAAATTTCTTTCGGATTTAAAATAAAATCTTCTGTAATTTGGTAGCTTTCAATACTTACGTATGGGGCTCTTTTCGTGTGGAAGGCGCTAGACAGAAAGAGCAATCAACATAGGCTTGTGAAGGTGCAAAGGCTAGCATGCCTGGTTATGTCAGATGCAGTGAGCAGCGCACCTCAGGAAGTGTTAAACTAAATTTATCACTTGATGCCTCTACAAGTGTTTCGTGCAGGGATTGGTAGCGAAACATGTGGAAATCAACAAAAGATATTAGATAACAGACTTGACAATTAACGGAATGAAAAGTGCCGAACGTCCGACACTGACCATATCACGGCGGGTTTTGACTTCCGGGTGCAGAACATACGATATTCCTCAAGGGAGGAAGGCCTAAACAGTGGTAGGGGCATAACGATCTACACAGGTGGCTCGAAAAAAATGAAACTGGAGCTTGAATGTACTCAAAGCATCTGCATGTAAATCAATCGTACCGAATTCCTGACTCATGCAGTGCCTTTCAGGTGGAGCCCTAATGCCATGGAGCGAGCAGCCAGACTGCTCCAGGACAGTACGGTTCCAGGCTTCAACGTAACGATCTTTGTCGACAGTCAGGTTGCCTTAACGGCATTGGAATCCAAAGCGATAAAGCCGGATATCGTGCGGAGGTGTCGAGCCCCGCTGGAGTCCATAAGGCACTTAAGTGCGTATATTGAAGGGAATGAATTCGCAGATGAAATGGTGAGGAAATGTATCGAAATGGACATAAGTGAGGATGGCAGCTTCGTAGTCCACCACTGGGTTGTTTAGGCCAACAGACTTGCATTGTGCCAATTGGGTTGATTGCGAGGTGTTAAGAGTTCTAATGGCCATGTGTGGATAAGAAAGGAAGTAGCATCTATCTTAAGCTAAACAAATCTGCAGAGAGAGTAACTACGGGTGTCATCAAAGGTATTGCACCGTTGCTCCGACGGTGGCGCATTCCAACAAGTTCCCTCTGCGGAAGCTCTCACGATGGGGAGAAAGAGGAATCGATTTATCACTTTCGCTGCCGATGTCTAGAACTGCACAGAAGAGGTTGGGAAGGTGCATCTTTCACTCCTAGTTAAGTTAATCAGAGAAACCAAGTCTTTCTGAGGACCATTAGGAAGGAGTCTCTTTGAACGAATTAGCCGCCTCAACACTCATTACGTATAAATTAAAATTGCAAATTGTATGTAAATCCGTTTAGTGTCGCTGTGTTTAACCTTAATTTTCTCTTTTATTTATTTTTAGAGCAAAATCATTTATTCCAAAGTGACTTATCGTGCCACTTGATTGCATCACTCAACGGGGTAGCACTCATACTCATAAGCTTTAGTCCGTTCCTCAAACATCACACGAAGGAGTTTGACTGTGAGCGTGATTGTTTCTAACAATACTTTGTACTTGCCTGACGTTTTGTTGCCGTCGCCATCGTCGTATGTATGTTTTATCTTTGTGCCCACATGCCATGATGCGTTACTCGGAAATATCCAGAGAATTATCATCGGATAGTTTGCGTTATGTCGAAGTAAGTAGCACAATTTATACATACAAACTATGTGCGTGCAGTCTATGTGTTTCCTATAATGAAATTATTTACCCTTTTTTGTTTGTTTTATTGTCTCCATTGTAGCTGGACAACGAATATATTTATAGCAACTTGCGTGAGGATTCACCACGCAGTGATATACAATCGAATGGCAGTAACGGTTATGTAGCAGCACCAACACACATTTCTCATAACCAACAATCGCAAAATTTTACGCAACAAGAACAACAATTGAATAATACTCCACAGATGCAATTGCAGCAACAACAACAACCGCAGCATCATCATTCTCATCCCCATCAACAACAACAACTTCATAACTACACTAATTCAATGGGCAATTGTGGCCAACAACAAAACTCAGCCGGTATAACGCAATTCAAAACGTTATTCGTGTAGTGGGCGGCGTGAAAGTAGTCATGACGGCGCTGCAACCATATCCTATATGCGTCCACGTAAGGATAGTACACGTTCAACACAAAGTTGCCAATTGATCGAGAACAGTTAACGCAAGCGATTGCCAGCAAGACAATGCATGTAAAAAGTTATCGTCGCAAAAATTCCATTGGCTGCCTGAATTCGTTATCCTCATCACCGGGCTCACCTGGTTGCTATTATTGTGTTGGGTACGTTTATTGACCGCTAATTTTTTTAAAATAATATTTGAAACATTTAAAAAGTAAAATTAAATTTTTCTTTCTTCATCTTCTTTTAGCGCCGCACCACCGCCCGGCAAGAGTCAAAGTTTACCGGCACGTTCTTCTATGAATACTTTAGATGCTGTTATTTTGAATGCTTTACGTGTACCGGCCGATGAGTTGGCTAATCAGATTACACTTTTGGATTTTCCCATCTTTGCCGCCATACAACCAGACGAATTGACGAGTTGCGCTTGGACTAAGAAAGATAAACATGTTGTTACACCGAATATTGTTGCATTTACGAAACGTTTCAATCATACCAGCTTTTGGACTGTACAGGAGATTTTGAGTGGTGAACTGCCAAAGCAGCGTGCAGAAATATTGACGCATTTTATTAAGGTGAGAGCTAAAAGTTGGTCAATGATAGGAAACCAGTAAGAAAATAAAGGAGTGAGAAACACTTCCAGAGACTATTGTTGTTGTTGTTGTATTAACGATAAAGACACTCCCCGAAGGCCCTGGGGAGTGTTATCGATGTCGATGCTCCTTTTCCGGATATAGATCTGGTACGCTTCGGTAACAAAGCACCATTAAGGTACTAGCCCGACCATCTCGGGAACGATTTATATGGCCACATTAAACCTTGAAGGCCATCCCTCCCTCCCCACCCCCTGGTTCCATGAGGAGCTTGGGGTCGCCAGAGCCTCGTCTGCTAATGAAACAAGATTCGCCGCGGATAGGTGATATTGACAATTTAGTTGGATAAGCTATATATTGCGCTGGCAGCCCCTTGAGAGGGTTGCGCTACACAGACTGCTCTCCAGTGTCTAAATAGGCGTGGCATCTGGAGTATTTCGTTATTAATTTTTGCTACCAAACGAATAACTTGTGGCAAGGAGCTCGCTTTAAACCCAGCACATGCCTCGCCGTTAGACGTACTCCTTCCGTTTCCGATGAAACAGCTCATTTGCTGAACATATTTCCAACTTGGTTCTCGATAAGAACCACAGGAAGCCCTCTTAGTGGAGCAATGCATAGCTGTGCATTTCTTCTGCTTTTTAAGAGTGGGTATTTGGTGACGCAAAGTGTCACACGTATAACTTAATGGATGATACAATGATATGACGGTTTTCATATTTCACTATCAGTCCGCGGCTTTCCCCTTATTGTTGTTGTAGCGAAAAATACAGTCTCCGTCGGTTTTGCGGAGTGTTATCGATGTTGATGGTGTTTGCCGGATAACAAAGCACCTTAAGGTACTAACCCAAGCATCTCGGGAACGAATAACTTGATCATATCAAATCTTCTAGGTCATACCGTCCCCACCCCCTAGTTTCATGCGGAACTTGGAGTGGCCAGAGCCTAGCCTGCTAAATATTTGTATGAGGTAGGGGTAGGCGAGGTTTTTAATTGGGTTGCGTGAGCTGTGAATTGCGCTTATCAATGCCTTCAATTCTGCTTTTCCTTCATGTTTTGTTTTATCGTTCACACGAGAGGTAATTAATATGTGAAGGAGCCACTACCCACGTACTGAATTCCTATCCAGCAAAGGAGGAAGGAAGGAGCCACTACCTACGTACTGGATTTCTATACAGCAAAGGATTCCTCCTTCTGCCCTCTACAAGCATACCTTTGAAATTTTGATTGCGATTACTCGGTAGTCGTTAGAATTTAATTAGTAAACCTTAGATACAGAATAGCTCCATCGCTAGTTTTCCCGATATGCTGTGTACTAGAAGGAGTTTCTCTGTCTGCATTGTATTAAAAAATTTTATGCTCGCGCCAATTCTATGAATATTGAAAAGTTGCTACTTCATGCTGCGATACATTGCCATTCAAGAGTGGAACCCTAACCAGACTTCGAAACCTATAGCACTAGATGTTAAATTGTATAGAAGTGTCATTTGGGTGACGTCTGAATATCTGTTCCATATCCTTTCTTGTTTCTGGCTTGACCACTATCTGTTGTTGTGCAACACCCAGGAGGTTTTGGTTGTATATGAATACCATTAATCCGGGACCTAACTAACTACTTTTG
This sequence comes from Eurosta solidaginis, assembly GCA_029619165.1. Classification (NCBI taxonomy): domain Eukaryota; kingdom Metazoa; phylum Arthropoda; class Insecta; order Diptera; family Tephritidae; genus Eurosta; species Eurosta solidaginis. Next base: position 16,522 of record JARSSU010000521.1, on the reverse strand, counting down.
GTTCCGTAACTTGCTACTCCATTAAAATCTTCTGATTTTTTTAAGACCAGGTAATAGCAAGTACCGCGCTCGTCTATCACACCGACTGTCCCGGGTTCAAGTCAAATTTTTCAAAGTGTGGTCTACCCTCGGCAGTGGTTCGGTAAGTACTCCGTGTGTATTCCTGTCATGACAAGCATCCCACCAATTTGTAGGAAAAATTATAAGTAGCAAGATGCGAATTGGATGTATATCTAGCCAAATTATTATTATTGTCAAGTAGCTTTGGTTTTCTTTTCTTACCACTGATATTTCTCTCTGACCACTTATGAGAGTCCCGTTGCCAAGTTCTATGATTCATAGTGCTCAGATCGGTACTAGCAATTGTCTTGCTATATAGCAATGGCGATGGTGTGACAACCCTTCATAGTTTTGCAACCGCCACCCTACTGGTAGGTTTTCGTTAACTTGAAGTAGCCCTTAGGCTGCTTCCTGAAGTAGTAGAAACAGGTCCCTTAAAACATCTGTAAGAGGCCTGTTACCGCTGAATGAATCCTGTCTGGCAAGTGTATGTGGCAGATCCTCGAGTGGATGGCGCAGAAAAGCCGACTTATCGCCCAGAAATCGTCTTTTCCTGTTGTTGATGTAGCGATAAAGTCACTTTTCGAAGGATTTATAGACCACTATAGGTGTCGGTATTCTTTTTCGCATATATGTTATCGTACAAGCCGCAAATTAACATTACCTCTTCAAACTTTGGTGGTCATAGGTGGTCATAGCACATCACCCTTCGTGAGGAACTTGTGCTTCACGTTCATCAGTATCGATTTTGTAAAGTTCGGAGTATACTTTTATCACAATCAGTGTCCATCTAGTTGAACATGATATTTTATGGCAACATAGACATATTTTTTTGGTCTTTGAACCAAATCGAATTTTCCAAAGAGTGAGCAACAAGCAACAGATTTTTTTTTGAAATTAGCCTCCAAAACATAGGTGTACAGTGAGTGTCACCTTATTTGATGCAGCCACAAAATTACATTTAAACGCCCATATCTTTTGATCAAAAAAAGATATTCAGACACAGTAATATTAGCATTGTTTTTTATTTAAAAAATCATTACAAATACTAGACATTTTTTATTTAGTCCTTACAATCAAAAAGTAATGAAAAAAGCGTATATTTCACATGAGCAGCTTAATGATGCAGCAATAAAGAATAAAACAAACGAATTCTTGATTTATAAGTAAACTCAGTACTTTGTCTGGTAACCGTTTTGTGAGATAACTGATTTATAACGATCCTCATTGAGCGACAATTTTTTCAGTTAATCCGGTGAAATTTTGACCATTCTTCGAGAAGTGCTGCTTTGAGGGTTTCTTTGCTAGAAATATGGTGTGTTTTCGTATGTCTAGTAGGGACCATAAATTCTCCACGACGTTTGAGTCAGCGACTACTGTGCGCTGGTGTTCATCCGTGGGATAAATTCCATATCAAGCACTGTCTGGACAATTCCTGATTTATGTTTTCGGCAGTTGTCTGAGTAAAATCTGAAGTTGCTCCGTAGACCTAGTTTTTCAGGATCTTTGAGCAAGCTTTTCCTATAGATGTTAAGATACATATTCTTATCCATGATCCCATCTAGAAAACACAAGTTTTCCAACGCCCGAAGCAGCCTACATGCCAGAACCTATAACACTCCACGCCGTAGCTCTCGATCACAAGACGCACGTAATTCTTATATCGAGTGTGTTTGTTGCGGTTTACGCAAACCATCGACCTTCATCCGCATCACAATATATTAAACTGTGACTCGTCAGAAAATATCACAGTGTTCCAAAATGTGGATCCTTCAGAACTTATTTTTGGCGAATTTCAAACGACTAGCCTTATTTTTTGCATTAATGAGACGGCTTTTTGGATGTGAAACTCGACCATGAAATCATGTGATCGTAAGATACGGCGATAGTTGAATGCCCTACATTCCTTCCCAAGGAAGCATTTCACGTTGATCAGCAGATTTTGTGCCGACAATTTGGATTGTCACTATTTTTCTAACGAGATATCGTTCGTCAGTTTGTGTAAATATTTTATTTGGCGCTGCTCTGCCCTTGTGTTTTTACTACTGATTTTCTTTTAAAAACCGTTCGATATGTGCTGACTGCAGACGATGAATATTAACCATTTCAGCTAGTGAACGCTGCTTTTCCCATCTTAAAGTGGTGAATACCAATTCTCGTTGTTCTACACTGGTGCGTCGGCCCAGTTTGTTGTCTTAGTATCCAATACTGACTTCACGCTAAATGTATTATTCTATGAAAAACACATTATTTGTGGATAGCGTCAATTTTTTTTACCAAAAGCCAAGGCAACGTGATCGCTACCATTAAAGCTGAGTGCATCAATAAGCTGCTCATATGAAATACTGGTTTTTCCATTTTTTATTGCGTTTGCAGTGATAAGTGAAAAATTTTTTTAACATGACATGTTTTTAAAAGTAGAAAACAATGCTACTTTATTAAGACTATGATGTTTTTCACATATTATCTTTATTGGTTCAAAAGCATTATGGGCGTTTATGGAATTTTTGTCGCTGCCATCAATAAGGTGACACTCACTGTATATACTTTTGGAGTTCGAAATTGTTCTCTTCGTAATATATATGTACTTTCAGTTTTAGTTCTTTAAACACTATAACTGAAAACATATAAAGCAAGGGGTCAAATTTCCAAATTCAAAAACCAACTCCTAAGTTTTTTAGGCTTACTTCGAAAAACGCACAAATAAATTTCATGCTCATGTCTCAATCTCAAAATAATTGGTTTGGTTCAATACCCAGTCGGATGATGTGCAGTGTTATTAAGCCAAACTCTTAAAAAAGCATTTTCGTACATTTTAGAGATTGACGTTTTCGAACCGTCGGTCAGGTATTCATAACATTTTTCATTTTTTCTCTTTAGGTGTCTAAAAAACTACACGAGCTCAACAATTTGCATTCGCTGTTCGCCATCATTTCGGCCATGCAAAGTGCTAGCATTTTCCGTTTAAAAAAAACTTGGGCATGCCTCTCCAAAAAGGATAGGCAAGCATTTGAACGCCTGAGCGATATATTTAGCGATCAAAATAATTGGGAAAATTTACGTGCATATTTAGAAAGCTTACGCCTACCATGTATACCCTATTTGGGTTTATTTTTAACCGATCTAATTTATATTGATTTGGCGCATCCGCACAAAGGTGGCCTCGAACCGGAACAGCGACGTAACAAAATGAATAATATATTACGTGTCATTGCAAATTATCAACAATCAAATTATACGCATATACAACCAATTGAGGCAACACAAAAGTATTTGACATCAATACGTTATATAGAAGAATTGCAGAATATTTTCGAAGAAGATCAATACAAGTCAGTAACGATGATAACGAGTGCCCCTTGCTTTTTTGTTAAAATATTTCTTAATTTTTGTTACAGGAAATCTTTGAAATTAGAACCTGCATCACCGTCCGGTCCCAGTTCATCATCATGCAGTTCCAAGGAATCTTTAATGTTGATGCAGTTACACCAGCGCTTGCTTGCTTAAATCTCTCACCTGCCAAAACGATCGGTTCGATGCGTATTGCTAATAGTAGTGGCACTAAATTTATACCCGGTCATCGTAAATGTCGCAGTCTGGGTACAAAGTAAGTTTGACAATAATGAAGAATTCATATATATTTGTATGTATATGCGTAGTTGATTGCACTTGAAAATTTATTACGAATTGGCTACTGAAAATTGCAAGATTTACTTACGCACGTACTATAATGAAAAGTACTTAAATAATTTTGTATTGTAATATTACAATTTCTTTGTGTTTTTATACTCAGCGTGCTTTGCACACAGAGTATATTAACTTTGATTGGATAACGGTTTCGTTGTACAGGTATAAAGGAATCGAGGTAGATATAGGCTTCCATATATCAAAATCATCAGTATCGAAAAAAAAATTTGATTGAGCCATGTCCGTCCGTCCGTCGCGTTAACACGATAACTTAGTAAATATTGAGATATCTTCACCAAATTTGGTACACGAGCTTATCTGGACCCAGAATAGATTGGTATTGAAAATGAGCGAAATCGGATGATAACCACGCCCACTTTTTATATATATAACATTTGGAAAACACAAAAACCTGATTATTTAGTAAATAATACACCTAGAATGTTGAAATTTGACATGTGGACTAATATTGAAACTCTTGATAAAAATTCAAATTTAAAATGGGCGTGGCACCGCCCACTTGTGATAAAATCAATTTTACAAATATTATTAATCATAACTCAAAATCGTTAAACCTATCGTAACAAAATTCGGCAGAGAGGTTACCTTTACTATAAGGAATGCTTTGAAGAAAAATTTACGAAATCGGTTAAAGACCACGCCCACTTTTATATAAAAGATTTTTAAAAGGGCGTGGACGAATAAAATAAGCTATATCTTTGCAAAAAAGAGCTTATATTAATGGTATTTCATTTCCCTAGTGGATTTATAACAATAAGTAGGAAAAACTTAATTTTTAAAAATGGGCGTGGCATCTTCCCTTTTTTGACTAAGCAATTTTCTATGTTTCGGGAGCCATATCTCGAAGAAAAATTCACGGATCGTAATACAATTAGGTACACAAATTTTCCCTATAGCAGGAAATATTTCTAGAAAAAATGGACCAGATCGGTTAAAGACCACGCCCACTTTTATATAAAAGATTTTTAAAAGGGTCGTAGATGAAAATAATAAGCTATGTCTTAGCAAAAAAGTGCTTGGTATCAATAGAATTTTACTTTCTAAATTGAATTATAACATTAAATTGGAAAACACAAACATTTTTGAAAATGGGTGTGGCACCGCCCCTTTTATGACTAAGCAATTTTCTATGTTTCGGCAGCCATAACTCGAAGTAAAATTTAACATATCGTAATGAAATTGTGTACACATATTTTCCTTATAGCAGAAAATATTTCTAGTAAAAATGGACGGGTTCGGTTAAAGACCACGGCAACTTAGATATAAAACAATTTAAAAGGGTCGTAGACTTGAATAATAAGCTATAACTTAGCAAAAAATAGTTTTGAATCAATGATATTTCACTTATCAAGTTCTATTGTAAGAGGAAATGGGGAGACATTTTTCTTTTAACGGGCGGTGCCACGTCTTATGTTGAAAAGTAATTTATCTGAAATGAAATGTACAATTGAAGCTCACGCTGAGTATATAATGTTCGGTTACACCCGAACTTATACACCTTTACTTGTTTGTTTCTATTTTTGTATTTCACTAAATGCCTTCGCTCATCTACATCATCATCAATTCACGTATATACTTTCTCTTTTCTCTGTATTTGTCTCATTTATCATGCAATTGGATGTCATACTTACTAACTGAAATACACATTTTCAACGGTCTCCATGTGTCTGCGTAAAAAAAATTGCCAATTGTATGATTATTGTGTGCCGTGTACAAAACTCCTTTTTTATTTACTTCTTTTCTGTTCTCTTATTTTCGTTCTTGTATTGTCATTTTGCTGGCAGATTGCGTAGCACCAGCTTGCCACGTAATTTTTATCACAAATGTCATTGTTGTATTTTATTGATTGCACCTGGTATTGGCACCATTCGAATAAGGTTGTAGATGCAGCCGGTGAGTTGACAATTCATATCAACGTAACGTTAAACGTTCGTCTCAAAATCTATACCATTTTCCTTAGTTTGATTAATTTTTTATTTGGAGTTCAAGCTTGCAATATATGATTTAAATCTTTTAATTGTTAAAAAGTTTATTTGCAAAGTTTTAATATTTTAAGTATGCTAATATTTAAGTCTAATTTAAATATTTTGGAAATGTAAATTTTTCTCCACTTGATGGGGTCAAAATACCTGGGGCTTTAATCGATTCGACAGAAATTTCTTTCGTATTTGAAAAAATGTATGAGATTTGACTGCATTCGATTCGCATTTCCTTTCGAATCGAGTTACATAATAACGCCTTCTTAGCGCTTTACTATGTATTTCGAATTGATAGACATTTATTTTCTAATCTGAACTATTTATACCAAATAAGTAGTAGGCTTCGTCTTAGAATTTATATTCGGGTAGATTAGTATAAAAAATATTTAAGGCCCCATCAGTTATTCTTATAGGTGTTTTACCAAGCATTAAATACAATGTACAGCATTCGGAAGGGATGGGTGAAACAATTTGATATCGATATAAGCAAAAGATTTATTTTTTCGAAGTTAGCTCGAAAACGTAGGTATGACCTCGAAGTCGAAATGTTCCTATGTTCGTAATTTAGATATTTTATATTTATTGGAATCGGGTAAATTTTTTCCGATTTTCGAAGTTTGTTCGAAAATGTATGTATAGACATTCGAAGTTCGAAATGTGCCCATGTTCGTGAATTCTACATTTTTTATTTATTGTAATGGGATAATTTTTTTTAAAGAAATAATCTAGAACATAATCTTATCGCTTTTAACTTTTTCGAAGATCTAAAAAACTGTACCTTCAAAATGCGAAATAAAGGCAACTCACGCCCAAATAATTTAATTAAAAAAAAGCACGAAAGGTCTAATTAGAACGTTGAGACCAAGCTACGTTTTGGAGGCTAACTTCGAAAAACGGATAAAATTACTTTGTTATTAACAAAATGAGAAAATAGGTAATTCTCGCCTACATTTGTATTTTTTTAGTTCTCGTAATGCTTTAATTAAAAAAAATGAAATTGCGAAAGACCCATTTACGAACTTCCAAGGCCATAATTATGTTTTGGTGGCCAATTTCGAAAAACGGAGTAATTTGTTACTAAAAAAATAATGAGAGAGAAAAAGGAAACCCCCTACATTTTTTTTCCGATGTAAGTAAAGAAGAATCACATCTTCGTATGAATTTTTATTTTTTAATTCGTAATACTTTATTTCAAACAAAAGTAAGTTCCAACTTCAAACTTCGAAAACCCATAGCTATGTTTCGGAGGCCAACTGCTAAAAATAAAGAAATTACTTTAGTACTCCCATCGTGAGAAAAAGGCTAATGACACCTTCATTTTAGTTTTTTAATTTAATTCATATATATTAATAAAAATTAAGAAATAACGATAGCTCCAATTTCCAACTTCGAAAGCCCATACCTAAGTTTTGAAGGCAAATTTCGAAAAACTGACAAATTAGTTGATTACTAACAAAATGAGAAAAAAGCAGTCACACGTACATTTTAATTTTTTTAGTTTCGTAATATGTCAATTCGAATGGCCATACCTTTGTTTTGAGGACTAACTTCGAAAAATGGCGAAATCGCTTTATTACTACGAAAATGAAAAAAAGCGAATCACATCTATATTTAAATTTTTGTTAAGTGTTCGTGATACGTTTATTTCGAAAAAAAAACAAAAATAAATGGTTTGGTCTGATGCTCAGAAAAAAAATATTTTACCTTATAGCGTTATTGCATGTTTTTAATTGCGAATGGAACAACTGAACAAATCCATATTTACTTCTAAGGACTAATTAGAACTTTGCGAGACCAACCTACGTTTTGGAGGCTAACTTCGAAAAACGGATGAAATGACTTTATTACTAACAAAATGATAAAATAGGTAATTCACGCCTACATTTGCATTTTTTTAGTTATCGTAATGCTTTAATTAAAAAAATTATATTACGAAAGATCCAATTACGAATTTCCAAGGGCCATACTTATGTTTTGGAGGCCAATTCCGAAAAACGGAGTAATTTTTTACTAAAAAAATGAGAGAAAACGAATCACCCCTACATTTTTTTCGATATAAGAAAAGAAGAATCGCATCGTAATACTTTAATTAAAAAAATAAATAAAAAATTTGTTCGAAAACCCATAACTATGTTTCGGAGGCTAACTGCGAAAAATGAAGAAATTACTTTAGTACTCCCAGCGTGAGGAAAAAGGCTAATGACACCTTCATTTTAGTTTTTTAATTTACGTGATATATTAGTAAAAATGAAGAAAATAACGAAAGCTCCAATTTCTAACTTCGAAAGCCCATACTTATGTATGTTTTGGAGGATGGTTTCGAAAAACGGTGAAATTACTTCATTACTACCCCATTGGAAAAAGGCCCACATTTTTTTTTATTTTAGCAATCAATTTTACTAAAGAAAATTACGAAAGATCCAATTTCGAACTTCGAAAGCCCATACCTAAGTTTTGAAGGCAAATTTAGAAAAACCTGAGAAATTAGTTGATTACTAACAAAATGAGAAAAAAGCAGTCACACGTACATTTTAATTTTTTCTAGTTTTCATAATACGTTAATTCGAATAGCCCACCTTTGTTCTGAGGACTAACTTCGAAAAATTGCGAAATCGCTTTATTACTACTAAAATGAAAAAAAAAGCGAATCACATCTATGTATATTTAAATTTTTGTTAAGTGTTCGTGATGCGTTTATTGAAATAAAGAAAATTTCGAAAAGGTCCAATTTCGAAAACACATACCTATGTTTTTGAGGCGAACTTTGAAAAACGGAGAAACCACTTTTTTACGTATGACTCAAACTCTTCGAAAAAACAAAAATTAATGGTTCGCAATTAATGGTTTGCGAATAACTGAGCAAATCATATTTACTTCTAAATGTGATAGCATATCGGGAAAGTAGACGTCGTATCATAACGCCAATGTAGTGGAAGATCACTCTATATCGTTTAATTGTAGCCAAGTTGATTCTGACTTTAGTTGAATTTCATATTTCATATTAGTGAACAATTCTCTTTGTTTCGAAGTAAAATTCCCGCCAAATTTTATTATTATAGCTTTATAATTTTTTGTGGCATGCTGTTTTTCTTTACTTAGTGCCTGTAAAAAACCCTTCTCTACTTTTTTAAATATTAATATATCTGTAATATATGTGTTCCGTTTTTTTATATCTTTATAGTAAAATTTCAAGCCTTAAAAATAATAAATTATACCCTATTACTACATTTCAGCATTTTCGGTAAAATTACACATAACGCCTATAACGACAGCATCAACTATGGTGGCGGCAATCCCGTCATGGCATTGGGTTATGGCGACGAGCACCATTTGCATGATTGTAGCATTATAAGCCAACAACAACAACAACCGCGTCATCTACTCGACGACTCCGTGCTAGAGCATAGTAATAATATGTTAAATAACGGTGATGTCATATCAAATGATAGTGTCGAAGGTGTACTGGGGCATAATAGCGATTTGGAATTGATTTATGCGCCTTCACTCAATCCCGATCACTGCATACAGGGATGCGTACGACGTAAAACTGTGCAAAAAGAGGGACGCAAACCGGCAGTTGCATCATGGCAACGTTATTGGTTACAAATATGGGCCAACTCACTTGTTTACTTTCCACCCAAATCATTTAAAGGTAGCGAACGTAGTGACTTTAAGCGTGAGCCATGCAAAGTTTGTCCACTCGATGGTTGGTTTGCGCAAATTGTTGACAATACAAAACATAAAAACTCATTTGAATTATATCATCGCACATTGGGTACAATTTATAAATTTCGTACGGACAGCGCGCAAGCTACACAACTTTGGACGACGTCCATTTGTAAGGTGGCCATGCAACGGAGTACACAAAAACCGTTGCCCATCAATTTGATGTCGTTTGAGTGAGTTGGTATTTGGAATGTGATGGGTCTGGATGAAAAGCATATAAACTGCGCTAGTAGATAGTGATCAGGTGCATATAAATTTATTCGATATTTTAACTGAAATTTCTTCATTATTATTAAATTTTGTTGTCACATTTCTTCTCGCGCTCATTGTAATTATACTAAATGATGTACAACTTCAGGCTAGTTTTGTATGTTTATTTGTTTTCATTACACTCGTCTATTAAATACTCAAACATAGCAAGGCAAATGTAATTTAGTGTAAGAATTAACCCATTAGCATTAAATGTGTGTCGAAAATGCATAAATAACACTGTGCGAAAGCATTTTGCTGGGCGTAAGAATCCAACTTAGGATGAACGATCAAGACGCATATAGTAAAACATCAAAATCGTGCTTGAGTAATTTTTCAATAAGTGGAGAATTAAAATGCGCAGTTGGGCCATGTACTCCATCACTTTTTGAAAATTGTAATCCTATAACTTTTTCGAGAAAGTCGTTCTGTTTTGACTTCTTATTAGAAAGTTCACAGAAAGTGACATTTTAGTTAGAGGGTTAAAGTGTTCTAGAAAATTATTTACCACAAAATTTTAGTAGGGAAATCTAAAAGAAAATATTTGTTCAATGAATGCGGAAAGTCACTACGAACAAATTGAATCGCATTGAGGTATGCAACAATTTTTTATAGGCTTTATTTAATTCGCTGTTCGTTCCAGAATGTTAACACGTTGACCGCCAGTGTATTACCGGTGATCACAACAAAAAACTACCCCCAGTTGCCAGTGTATCACCGGTGATCACAACAAAAACTACCCCCATTTGCCATGTATCACCGGTGATACACGCCTAGGCCCCTATAATTTAGGGCCTTAACCGAAGGAGTTTTAAGAAAGATGCAAATTTATTTTAAAATAAAAAATAGCTTAGTCCATAGCAAAACACAAAGTTTAAAAGTTTTAGACACTATTTCTGACGACTGAGTGTTATATGCGAAGTGAATGAATTTTAGCAAGATCTGGAACCGGTTGCGAGTCATAACGTCTGGGACGAATTGATTTTTGAACAAGGTAGTTGCTTTCCAATAGTCCTCCATTGAAGGATATTTGTCCATACATGTATGATTATTGCAAAAAACTCAATGACCTCCTTGCGATCAGTGTCCTTCCACTGATTCATCCTACTAGTACTGATCCCACGTATTTGATTGTTAGCATTTTTATTTGTATCTTCAACAACAATATCCAAGACTTCATCCGTCAAGAACTTTATATAATAGTAGGTAGATAGGTAGATTGAAGCATTCCTCAAAAGTTATCAAAGTCTCTCCGGTGGCAGGGGAATTCCATTCTGTCGTAGTTCCATTCTGACGTTTATCTGCGATATTATTAAAATTGGTAGCACTCACATGATTGTCTTGTTGGATACTGTCGTCACTCGATGTACCACTGCTGGAATCTGGGATGTACGACACCTCATCTGGACTTAATCCCCACTGTCATTGGAATTTTCTGATTCGATCACCTCGCGTATTTCCTCGAATTCATAAGCGCACAATTTCACTTTGATTTTTCACCAACCAACCAAGCTAAAGAATTAGTCTACTAAATAATTATCTGCCATTAAATTTTCCTAGGCGAGAAATTGTCAAAGGAATAAAAATTAAATTTGCCGCATGCAAGTATGCAATAACTTTTTTAGACTGTACCATTTTAGACTAGAGCCATTTAAACTCCTTGGCGATCACTGACATATTTGGTTTTTTTTTCATACTGATCATTGAAATGAACGCAGATACCCTTTCTCAATAAAGCTAAAAGGTTAAAACTTTCATGTTTGTGAAAATTTTACCATACGCCGTATCCTTGTAAACTTTATATTAAAATCGCTCAAGCAAAATATTGCAAGTATAAAATGTGACCCTAACAAAGAAATTGGACCAAAAAATGTTTCACGACTTTGAGCTTTTACTATACGGTCTAGGCCCTTAATCTTACTATATTGTTCTAGGTCTTGAAATCAAGTCGCGCTCAGACATTGACCTTCGAGTGGCCGCACAGTGTATTTAGTAAACAATTTTTTTCTTTCCTTAAAGACTGATGTAGGTCTGTACAAGCGCAGACTCAACGAACTCAATGTAAACTCAAAATAATTTGTCGATGATCAAAATGTGTAGAACGACTTATTGTTAAATTTCTATAGATTCTGAGATGTTGCTCGAGTAAGTTTATACATAAAATTAAGACCTAAGGTTCAACTGCTTTGGAAAAATTTAAGAACGTAGAAACTTTTGTATTAATAAAGCATTTCATAAATGTGGACCTGGTTCTTTAATCATAGTTATTCAATTAGTTTAAGCTAAATTTTCTAAGGCATTTGAATTGTTATACTCACTCATGTATGAAATCAAAATTATTAAGCTACTCTTACAAATACAAGCCAATATATAAAATGTTAAAAGCGCAGTTGCCGAATCGTTATCATAACGTAGGCACGTGCTGGGCAACTAGTTTATGATGCATTTTGGAAAGATTTCCCGTCATCCTTTGTGAAATTCGAATTTTCGAACGAAGAATGATGTCGGCAGAACACCGAAACTGGTTTATCTCCAAACCAATTTTGATAAGGCACGTGATGGTTCAAAAGCTTTTGAAGTGTATGTTTTAACAATTTTACGTCATTCCGTGCCAAATTGCTGTCAAACGAAAAAATGACATTGAAGATATCACAACACTGAAACCGGTTTGACTTCACACAATTTTGACATGGACTGACGGAAAATCTTTTCAACACACAGGAATTTCCTCCCTGCTGTAGAATAACCAAGCAAAATTCAGAAAATTTCAGAGTTTTGTTGTCGATTACCAAACCTATGTGATCATTCGGCTGCAGAACATATTTTTAAATGAAGTAAATTTATAACTAACTATTCATACATCTTCGATATTATAGCGTGTACTAAACTTTTTTACAACATTTTTCGAACAGTAAATATATGCAAATTTTCCTACGGAGTAAAATAATGTATAAAATTGTATACCCAGCTGTATCCTGCGTATACATATATCTGTACCTGAGAGGTAAACAGTCGTAACTCCACTTTCTACTCAAATGAATAATATCATTTTTAAAATTGACTATGGTTTCTTGACCTTTTGTCAAAAGATCGGCACTCAAATATTGTTGCGTTGACCGTTACTTTTAAATTTGAAAATGTTTCTCCATTTAATACTGGTGTACAGAATTTACTTCTTTTGCGCACTTCTTAACACGTACTTTTTTGGACATACGGCTGCTTACAGCTGAGAGGTGTGCGGATATATGCATTATAACAATGAATTTTCGATTAAGTCCTGTCCGTCCGTTCGATAAAACGATAACTTGTGCAAAAAATGCTTATGCTTACCTAATTTGGTACAGCGTTTTTTTAATCCAGTTTTTTCGATATCGAAAATTAAAAATAGGGGTTTTGCATAACACATATAAATTTACTGATGAAACTTAGCTAATGAATCGAGCGCGCATGTAAGAAATGTGGTAAACGCTGAAAACTGGGCGTGGCACCGCCTACATTTATGAGAAGGAAATTTAAAACTTTCACAAGCCTTAAACCACAAAGCTGCTTGTACATACGTATATCTCTAAATTTATTTACAACCCATAGTTTGTATTGTATTCGATCTATTGAATTGTAATTTAGATTGAAATATCCCTAGAATCAATGCGTGGTATCTACCCTTGAATCCCTAGTGGGAATCCTAATGGACGTGTGGCAGCCTCCACCGCGAAAATCCACCAAATTCAATTCGCCGCAATGCAGGATGGCGATATGGCATGATCGCCAATCTGTCAAAAAACCACCACCGTTTTGGCAACATACATATTTTTTCATTATATATCCAAATCTTGAAAAGTTGCTGGTGATTTTTTTCTCTTTTGAGCTCTACAAGGAAGCTATTCAAATAAATAATACAAAAACTTTACAATACCCTATGCCTAATTCCAACCAATGTGAAATCCATCTTGACTTAGCTGTCCTTTTATAGTCTGTGTTCGCAGTGATTTTTGAAGTTTATAGCTTTGCTTAAATCTTAATATGAAATCAAATTGATTTATATCAGATGGATACAAATAAGTGAAACATTGCAGATATAAATGTGTGAATTCAACTTATATTGAAATTTCCGAATTAAAGATAAATATTTGATTAATGTAAAAAGATCGTATTTTATTGAGTGGATTAATACTGCATTTCGTGTGCAGAATAAGGCAAAAGGTGGTGAAAAACGTAAGGTTTCAGGAAAAACCAACTCGTTCAGCAAAGCAAATAAAGTGCAGATAATCCTGCAACAAATACCTACAATTTCCCTGTAAATTTTTGATGTGTTTGAGAATTTTTAACAAACTCCGTGGTAATATTCCTAATTGGAAAGATCAGTACAATCGTAGCATAATCGAGAGGCGATCGCGCCTACTTTTATAAAATCTTTGTTCTAAAGTGCTAATGTGAGACAATTTGCATTATTATTATGTTCGGTTATGCTTTTTCACTTTATAAGTGTTATGGTTGAGCTTTACTGGAAAATTTAAAACAATTTCGAAAATTGGCGTGGCCCGCCCTTATTCCTTTTAATATAAAAATAGTTTAATAATTTTATGCTCAAAATCTACAGCTGGGTATATGGTGTTCGGTTACATCCGAACTTCGACTTTCTTACACGTTTTGTAATACATTGCGCAATTCCGATTAGTTGGGTAGTTTATTTGATTAGTTGTAATGAAGTTACTTAAATATAATTAAATTAAATTAGTAAATTACGTATATATAAACCAACGACTTAAGATTTAGCATCATAATTTGCCTTAGCGCTTTGCGAATACTCTTTAATTGTAATATGCATGGGTTTAAAGCGTTTATTTTATGTACTATGTACTACTATATTTATAAGTATGTGTACTAGGGTGGGCCGATTTGTATAGACGAAAGTAAATCGATATTGCGCCATCGATTTTTCTGATAGGATTTGGGCTCAGGAAAAAAGTTCCACTACGCATACCCAAAAAAATAATTTTCGAGCCTGCGAAATTTTATTCTTTTTACGTTTTTTTCGACTTTGATTTTTAAGGTTTTTTTCAGGCATGCTTAACCAACGAACCGATATCATTTCGTTACGATAATTAACGTTAATAAACGAAACAAAGTCATTTCGTTTCATTTATTAACGTTGAGAACGTCAAATTAACGAAATGATTTTGTTTCGTTTTCTGCCATATCAAAACGAAATCAAATCGTTTATGTTGATTATTAATTTCAAACTATGCTGGCAATGCGGAGTCATTAAAGGTGAAAGCATTAGCGAAGCTGATTGCAACTTTTCTCATGAATTTTGACAGTACGAACATTTCTCAGAGTATTTTTGACATTACCACCAACGAATTACACAAACAAATTACATAGAGTTTGTGTGTATGTCCGCTCGCTGTTACCACCTTACGGCTTCACCATGGCTAAAGCATTGCCAGCACAATTGAAACATAAAGTACACGTTTTTGTTACG
Organism: Eurosta solidaginis; assembly: GCA_029619165.1. NCBI lineage: Eukaryota > Metazoa > Arthropoda > Insecta > Diptera > Tephritidae > Eurosta > Eurosta solidaginis. Next base: position 1,318 of record JARSSU010000521.1, on the reverse strand, counting down.
TTTTTAACGTAACGAAAGCTTTTCGTTTCGGTTAAAAACGAGATACAATTTATCTTGATAATTTCCTTATCGATAATATTTCGAAGTGTTTCAACGGAAACGGTGGAAATTTTTTGATAAACGATTAGCTTAACGTTAAGGTGCATCCCTGGTTTTTTTCATGACCTGCAAAAAAATTTTCATTTGATTGCTAAAAACGTTGGCGGTAACAGCTTTTGGAAAAAAAAATATTTTTAGCGGACATTTTTGGGTCATATGAAATTTCTTTTAGTAAGTCATTAAAAAAACCTTAAAAATCAAAGTCGAAAAAAAGTAAAAAAAAATGAAATTTCGCAGGCTCGAAAATTATTTTTTTGTGTATGCGTAGTGGAACTTTTTTTCCTGAGCCCAAATCCTATCGAAAAATCGGTTACGCGATATCGGTTAATAAATCGACCCACCCTAATGTGTACAAATAAATTTCATTGTAGTTGTTATAGCAACAATTTTATATACATACACCTAAAAAATTAACTGTTAGATATTCATTTATATGCGTATATTTTAAAGCATTACATTTTGTAAAATCGAAACTCTGTTACTGCTAGCTTTAAAGTAAATTAAAAATGAAGCCTAAATAATTTGTTCCATTGCATACATACAAACATGTAATCACGAAGTTCCATTCATAATAAATCTTCATACATAAATGTAAACACATGCAATACATACATACTATTTAATTGAAAGTAGAATTTATATTCAAATGAAAATTATTCATAACGTAATCGAAGCCATCCTAACATGGCATGCCATTAACAGAAAGAAACTATAAGATACTAGTATTTATAATACATAATTAAAATTTAAATTAAAAAGCATTACTATTGACTATACATACATACATAAAACCATAAACATATAAGCACTTTCGTACATACTACTCAAATATAAAATTATTTGTACTTTTCCGATTTCAAGCGCTATCAACACATACATATGTACATCCATATAAGAATTGCTATTGCTGATATTTATAAAAAGGCTTTGCTGTTGTAGTGCATACATATGTAAATATAAACTTCTAACTATGATTGATTAGATTTTATATGCGTTGCAAATTAGAACAAGTTTTTTTTTATGAACATCTAATATGAATAAGTTCACTTACTTACATACATATATATATACATACTAGGGGGGTCAAATTGTATGGGAAAAAACTTCAGGTGCACATCCAGTTTCTGAATCTATGGGTCATACTGAGTAATATTGTCCATGGATCATAGGTCTGAAATGAATTTTCTGCCTCCCTAATTTTGTTAGAAAATATTTTTTT